>JAQFYM010000918.1:0-45308 GCA_034694785.1 Agrenia bidenticulata
CTTCTCAACTCTCAGCTTTCTAAATAACAAAACTGTAAAAAAATCCGTCAAAGCGTTTTTGAGAAATATCATTTTAAAGACCGGTACCTTACGCTGAAACACCCTGTATATGCTGAGTTGTCAATTAAATCTTTACCTTCGATTGTGCATTTGACAGGAAGAGGCATTCGGACACCTATTTTTTCCATATAGGATTTAATTTTATCCAGATGCTTTTCACAGAAATGAAGAACTGTGTCTCGCATTGGATATGGCTCGAAGACACTGATCCTCTGAAATTTAAAAATGCAAATACAATTAGTAAAGGTTGCGTCACCATTTTCATAGCACGTTCCAAACCAGTCTTTAAAAACTTCAGTCGAAATATAATTGAAACTTTTATTGAAAAATATGATCCTGGAAAAAAAATTTTTTTTTCTTACATGACTTTCGTCAGGTTGACTGGAGAACCCGTGGATATCGTTCCCAGCATTATGTCGGAGCTCTGGTTGACTAAAATGATATTGATGCACTTGACTGTGGTTAGCCGAGCTGTCGTGTTGAGTTACCCTTGGGGTAGGAGAGGGCAGACCTTTGCTCCCCAAAACACCAACTGCTACAACGTTTGGAGCATTATGGGACAAATGTGTTGTTGATCGGGACCCAAAGTTGTTGGCAATCCCATGAATTGATGCTGAAGAACTTAATGTTCCAGAATTAGCTGAGAAATAATTCTTCAACAGCGATAAATTTTGATGTGGATGAACGGAATACACAGAATTGCTGAAATTGTTGTCCACCAGTGGGTTTTGTTGTCCTGAGTACTGTGAGTATTGAGAAGGGTGGATGATGCTAGAGTTGCCGATTGTCACTGTAATTGTATCAACATTGTGTTTAAAACAATTCGACAAATTTTGAATCGTTTAATATTTGAAAATTTCGTTTGTACTTGAATTTTGAGATGTTCGGATAGATTTTAGTCCTGTGCTGGAGAAATCATCTTGAAGACCAATGCTGCTACTAAAAAAACATAATTTATTAAAATTATATTATACCATTATTTGTCTGTGTACTATCAATTATCATCTTCCATGTTCTAGCTTTACCATATGCTTCTATTTTGATAAGGCGAAACAAGAGCCGTTCGTTTTTTGTATTCGCCTGAGATCACATTGGGGGGCAATTTGGTGAGACTTTTGTAATGATTTGCAGAGGTACCTGTTGAGGACCCAGACTGATGCTGTTGGATGTAGGTCGGTTGATTGTTATAAGGGTACCTTAACGTATTCGCATTTTGGTGTTTGATTGGTGAAACTGCAAAATGAAAGGTTAGTTTTATGATTTATAATTTATAATTATTCAGAGAAATAGCAAATGAAAGTACCAACAAGTGAATGTATTCAAGTTTGCGTCAGAAAGTATATAAGCGCATGATGGTATAAATACGAATGAAAGGCCTCTTACTCTCAGAACGAGCCCCAAACGACCATAAGCATTGTAAAAATATTTAAATAGTTCATAAAATGTAAGTCTTTGTTAAGCATCGTTATGTACATAAATAAACGTACGACAAGATTGTAGTGATTGGCCATCATCAATTGATAAAAAAAAAGCTAAATGAGTTGATGTAATAGGGGAAACGAAAAAAATGGAATTCGACAACTTATCAAACGAACCATGAAGCCGAGGAGTAGCATTCAACGCGGTGTTGCTGGTAGCCGGCCTATGTTTGCCGTGACTTGTGTTCGACACGTGTATTCTACTAACTAAATTGCCATTTCCTGAACTCATATTCGGAAATAAGTACGACGAAGGGTTGGAACTCACAACAATCGGATGCTTCAAAAGTAATTCTGTAGAAGATGAAGCCGCAGTATTAGCGGTGGACGCTAGATCGTTGTCCCGAATATTTACGACTGTCACGTTTCTGAAATTATTATATCCCGAGTCTTATGAATGAAACAATTCATAAATAATCTCATGATTTAATATATTCTCAATATTCTGCATACCTGCGTGTGCAAACACCCCACAATTTATCAAGTAGCATTTGACTCACTCCACTATAGCCTCGGGAGGTAGGCAAATATCGTTGAATCTTATTGATTAATGCACCATTAATAAGACTGGGCCGGTCTTGGGTGTAAACGACAATTTCTCGTAATATCTGAATTTGTGCCGAGGGATCTTGACCTGAAAGCTGGATGAGTTGAATCATCTTTGTCAGACATTCTGTAGATTTTTCCTGTCAACACATAAGCAAATATATTTCATGCATCCATTAAATTGATGGACATAATTAGTCTCGTTTTGACCATAGAAGAATCAATAATTTTTGGTATTCGAGCTCACATGAGATGAATTACGACCGATTTCTGAAAATAATCTTGCGGCTAAAATCATGGAATTAGAGGAAACGCTTCCTCGCGAAGCCCGATTACTAATTATCTCGAGGTGGTCTTGCAGTAACTTAGATTCCCGAGACATTTCTATCAAAACACCTAACGCTGGTCCTATCGTTTCAGAAGCATTTAGACAATCCAGTAACTGAGGCAGGGATGGTTCCAGAAGCTATAATTGAAATTAAAGGTCAATAAGCATGACACACTATTGATTATCAAATATTAAGTTCTGGAAGCTGTTACAAACGACAAAAGTAATTCAAATACAAAAAACATTATTTAACTATGCATGCACAATTTAGTTACCGGGACTGTTATAGCAGAATTGCTGGATGCCACGAGTTTAAATAAGTTTAATAAACACGACTTCTCCGTGTCATCACACAAACTGAGAAGATTAGCAAGAGCCATTAGATGTTCATTCACACGCTCTGGGTTCAATGCATAAATTTGAGGAAGAATTTTTGCCAAACTGTAATTTCCTGTAAAAAAGTTAATACTCTGTAATTGACACTTATGCCCATGTTACACGGGACAAGAAAATCATTTCTAGCAATGAAAAATTTCAGAATATTTGGTAATAAATTGCATGGGTATTGAATATATAGACTTCATGTTTATCAACAAAATGTTCTTACCTCCGATTACGGAGTCAATAATTGGCTGTATGTGTTCAGCCACTAAATCCGGATGTTCAATGGCTGCCAACGGTAAGTAAGAGGACACATTCCGCGTTAACTCCCGATTTCCTTTGTGCAAAAATTTAACCGCTATCGAAACAGAATGTTTCATGACGCTTCTCTTGGTGTAATTCTACAGAAGAAAATACAAATATCAGTACATTTTCGAGTTTTTGGAGGTTGAATAAAAATGTTTAAAACAAATTCAATTCACCAGAAAAATGGAAGCAAGCACATCTGAAGCAATCTTAGCATGGGGAGGATCCATGTCCTTCCCAAATGGTTTTAAATCATGGTTCAGACATGTTTTCAATAGATCCACCACGGCGTCAATATGATCTTCTATACAATTAGTATCTCTAACAATGTCAAGAAATTAATTTTATTAATTAAAGTTAGACATGTATGACCAAGTTGATGACTGAAATCAGGGCTATAATGCAAAAATTGTCCCAATATTTCAATATTTTTACCTCAAAGTGGCTGTAATTCTGGAAACAACGATTTCGACAACTGATTGATCATTGTCATTTTGGATGTAGCCTACTGAAGCAGTAATTTCTCTTACTTTCTCCAATATTTTGGACACATCGTCCATTATCAGACCGTCCGGGAGGGCAAAAAGATCACCCGCCTGATGTATACAATTTTTAAATGTCAAACTAATTACTGCTGACGAAATAATAATATTAATAATAAATTATCATCATAATATAGTACCTTTGACAAATCCTTGACATTTAACACGAGGGAAAACAAATGATGCATTTTAAGACGTTTGAGAACAGCACCACCGTCAATACCGGTACTTTTTCCTTCGCTTGGTTCTCATGAGACTCTGGATCGGTTGGAGTGATTTCTGTCCGATTCCCGGGTTCGGCTTTCCACAACTTATTCTTCATCCGATGGAAACCGATTTATGTGCAGTCCGCTCCAATGTAATCTTGTACTATCTTTACTCCAAAGGAACCGGTACTAGCCGTAATCTTACGTCAAGTTCATCTCCTCCTCAATGAAAGGGTTACTATAATTTATATTTGAATAGCATCCTTATCAGTTTAAAATGTCGTAATGGTAATAAAATTTCCAGCGTCTTGAATAACGTAGCTCAAGAAGTTGTTACCTCAATTTTAATCCATTGTCAATCTGCCTATACTCTTACAGTATAGTCTCTTCTAATCAGTTTTTTACCACCAATACCTATAATTAAAATTGGAAACAATTATTTATTCGCCCAGTTTGAATTTATTTCAATAGTTTTTAAACAGGTCAGGGAAACTTGTACAGGGTTATTTTTTGAAGTATTTAAAGGCTTAAACTTAAAGATAAGGTACCGAACTAATTGGACTAACGAGAGGAGCGTAATCACCAATGTTTAATAAAGTAAATTCTAAAATATAACTGTCACACACAATTCAGGAAATGCATGATTATCGAAGCTAAGGAATAAGATTGGAACGATTAAAGATGTGTAAGAAAGTGACAATGAAATAAAATAATAACATTGACTTTCAATGAACTTTCGATAATCAACTATCAAATCCACAACCTCCATTCTAAATTTCTAAACACAATTGTGTGTTCTTAAATCACAGATTCAAAGACGACTAATGCGTATAATTATCAAGTTGGATATTGTAAATTAGCTGATAGTCAAAGTATCAACTATTCTACATGATTTGTAAATTTAAACACCATTCCGTACCAAGAAAAATTACAATAGATCAAAGATTAACTGGACTTGCATTAGATTCTATCAAGACTGTAAAAATAAAAATCGGCTACCTTTAATAATTTTAAAAACTTAGATGATTGAATTTGAATAGACTAAACGATGAGTGTGAATAACACTTGTGAAGGTTTCACGGTTTGAGTCTTTTAGATTGAGATTGTACATGACAATGGACAGTCCTCCTGGCTGATAATTCCTTCTGGCTATGAACACCAATGTCAAAATAGTATACAATAGCACATAGGGTCGGACATAGATAGCGGGGATTGTGGAGAAAAAAAAACCTTACACACAAAACAAGTTGTGAAAGATATGATGAGACTTCGGTTAGCTTTAAGTGTAGATACCTATGCATTCCATTCAACTAATAATTCCCGTTTCATTTAATGTCTATTAGTCATTCAGTTATTTACCCTATGCATGTTTTTTGTCAGTGTAGGTTTTGTCTTTGCAAATCAATTCAAGATAAAGAATTTAATGTACTAGTCAAGATATTGAGAGAGAATTTTTTAATCGGTTCTCCACCGGATTCAATACAGTTGACAGTGTCAATACTAATTGCAATATCTTTTGATTGCTGGTACTCAGAATCGATTGGGGCTCGGTAATTTTTAGCTTATGACAGCGTTTTTCATTTATTTTATTTTGCACGCATGCAATCTGAAGCCAACCTACACTTTAAAAACGCTTAAAAATGTGAAGTTAATATTTCGAAATTCTAATCGATGTCACCTGAAACTTTGTCATTGTCACATTCCATTTTGCAAATGATGATTTAAAAAACAATAAATACCTAGATGCTTTGAAGTCGTTGAATAATGCTCATCTGCAGACAGGGGGAAATGCACTACCTGCATAAAATGATTGTACCGGAGATGCTATAACAATTGTGTAAAATTGCAGTTTAAAGCAAGGAATCGTAACTTATCGATGCACGGGGATCTTCGTGATCGTTAGTTACTGACGTTTGGAGCCAAGAACATTTACCTGTATTTGCATAGTTTGTAAAATTTATTTGAAGGCTTTATCTCTAATAGGCTGGATAGATGTGGGTAGGATAGGATATGACACATTTCAAACCGAACAAAAGTAAGCATATGTGGGATGAGAATTAAAGAGCACAAGTTAGAAATGGACTACATAGACTTTTATTAAATCCAATTGTAACAATTGGTTTTGCTTTTACTTCAATTTACAGAGTCAATTATTGATAGTATTAGTAAACAGCTCATGCATTAGTTTAAAAAATCCTTGAAATTAAAAACCCGAGAAAACAAAGTGATTACGTATGTCACTTCGTCGTTGAGTATTTTTTTCTACGACACTTCAAAAGGTTCTGAAGACCGGTTGGAGTTATTTCTACCAGATTCCCGGGTTCGATTTTTCGGATATTATTTTTCATCCGGTAGAAACCGATTTTCAGTGATCATGCGTTCGATATTGATGAAAATGTATAGTCCTCCCCGATTTCACAGTCGAGAGAACCCTTTTCATTTATAGTATCCGTAGACTGGCCAAAATGTACGTCAAGTTGACCTCCTCCTATCTCTTTGACAGGGTTCCTACTTCTATCTGTAATGACAGTTTCTAGTTGAAATGTCCATATTATTAGTAATACATAGTTAACTATTTATTTCACAAACATGTTACCTAAATTCCAATACATTGCCAATATTTGTAGTCTCCTTCAATCAGTTCGCCACCTTTAAAGCTTACTTTTAGGTCAAAAATAATTGTAAAATTCTTGCATGATCAGTTATATTACTAAAAGGGTTAAATAAGGGTGAGTTATATCCAAGGAAAGGGCTTTTGTCTCTCTAAAGAGATTCTGTGGATACCGGGTATCGAGATTTATAATTGAAACTAAAAAAAGTCAACACTGCCATTATAATAAAGCACGCACAAATGATAATATTACACCATAGTTAAATTAGTGGAGCCTACATGAATGTGACTGGAAAGAAACAAGAGAGTGAAAATAATTTACAAGCATTTATAAACACAACGGTTTTCAATAAACTTTCAATCTTCCACTGCTATAAACGATTATGAGCACAACAGCTTTTGTAACTAAATGACATAGTACGGGCCATTATTGCGATATTTTTGTCAAGTTCCATTCTACTGCCAACTGTTTTATGTGATTTGTAACTACTCGGGATTTCCGTACCAATACTGACTATCAAAGTAAGACTATACAAACTATTCGTATTTTCTTTTCAAATGTAGACTAATATTTTAAAGATTTTCATCTTGCTGGAGAGAAAGAGTTTTTCATTCGAGATTCAGAATTGAGTAGCTTAAATAATAGCAATCTAAATGCCCGGAACATGTCGATTAAGATTGATTCAGTAATTGATATTTGTGTAACTCTCCACAGTTCACCATGAGCAAACCACCACATCATAACGAATCTTTGCCACTTTATAAACTTGTTGTGGTTGGAGATGGTGGGGTAGGAAAGTCCGCATTGACCATTCAGTTCTTCCAAAAAATGTTCGTCACTGACTACGACCCCACAATCGAAGATTCTTATATCCAGCACACAGAGGTGGATGGAATGTTATGTGTGCTTGACGGTAAGTGAGATTTTGTGAAATTGTGATGCAAAAATTAATTGGTAATAACAAATTTTGTTGTCTGGCTTAGTACTGGACACGGCAGGACAAGAAGAATTCTCAGCGATGCGGGAGCAGTACATGCGAAAGGGGGATGGATTTTTACTAGTTTACTCCGTCACGGACACCCAGAGCTTTGAAAATATCATGCATTTTTACGTCCAGATCCTTCGTGTCAAAGACCGTGACTCATATCCAATGCTTCTTGTGGCCAACAAAGTAGATCTGGTGCACTTGCGGAAAGTAAGTGAGGAGCAAGGCCGCGAGCTCAGTCACAAATTGAACATTCCATACATCGAAACAAGTGCGAAGGACCCCCCACTCAATGTGGACTCTTGTTTCCACGAAGTGGTTCGTATTATCAGAAACTATCCTTCGAATGATCATTTCGATAGGAACAAACGGGGAAGTAGACGCAAGAATTGTTCCGTAATGTAAATAATAAGAAATGCTCTACTCAACAAGGGTTATTATATGATATGATCAATTATCGTACTATATATGAAAGAAACAGAACCTAGTCAGTGCTGATGCTGTATTATATAGATGACTTCGGTTTTATAAAAATTTAATACTCATATTAGACAATTTAAATATGTAAAATGTATTAAATATGGAGGAATTAATTATTCCAAAAAAACTTCGTGTTCGTAGATGATATTTAATGCGCTTTTAAATGTTTTTCAATTTCTTAGTTAATCCAGAATATTCAACACCGGGCCATTTCCAATGTCCCTAAGCAGTGAGATTTTTTCAGCCATAAAAAAACATTGATCATAAATGTCAAGTCAGTGTGTAACTTAAGTATTTAAATCGATAAAGCTTATACAATATGGTGTGATTTGCTGGAAGTTGCTTTGGTATTAAAATACAATTCGTGGAAAAATATGTGATGGTAAACATATAAGTATTACTGTAAGAAAATTATTCCTCATTACATTTAACCTTATCCCATGCTGATTACGAACGTCCTGTACAAATCTAGATGTGAATAAACCAACAGATATAAACGAAACGATGCTTGCTTTAAAATTAATTCTCATCCGGGTGATTCATGTAAGCAAATCCTTCAACCCTTTTGTAAATCAACATGGTCGATCCCGACCATAGTTACCCTGCACAAGCATAATTCTCGAAATTCGGATTCTTCGAATTTTTTAATATTAAAATAAATCGTATTACAAGAACCAAACTCCAGTCCATATTTCATTACTCTAAAGAAGGAAGTTGTTCAAAGATGCTTTGGATATGGATAGTGCTTGTGTATCAGAAATCTCTGTTTTTGACAGATATCATAAAGTCATTACATTCAGATAGCCCACGCAAGTACACTCAACAGTTTGCTATTCATTGCCATATGAATAGCAGTCTGAGTAAAGCCATGCCTAATTTATTTTCTTAGCAAGCCTCCTTATAAAACCTCCAGTCTAGTTAATCCATTTCCATTTCCACAGCTTCCTAACTCTTTCCTATTTTCTACCCTTTAGGTTAACAGGATCAAAACCCTCGAACTCTAGCTGTGGCTTCACAGCCTGATGAATGAGTTAACGATACATAGTTAGGGAGAGGATTGAAAAAAAAGTGAACTTTCCAAAGTTCCAAGCACAAAATTAGACACAGATCCAAGGTTTACGAAATGGTATAGCCTTGTAGATTGAATTTAGAGAGAGTGAGAGTGATGGAAGTAAACTCGTTCTGCATCCATATCCAACATAAATGTTGTACTATGTCTCTGGGTTCAGAGGATGGGATATGGGATGCGATTCAATGTAATCTTGAAAGACTTGACTACTCAGATCTTGTTGTATGTTGGCCGAATGGGTTGAAGAATGCATATATTTTTGTATTTATATGTGCAAAGAAAGTGTATAAGATGAAGACTTGTTCCTCCAGACTCCAGTTTGTCATTCCTTGAAGGAAGGGAGATCTGTTGAGTTGTTGCTGTGGGGCTCAGTGCACGTAGACTACGTACGTGTGAGTGTACTACTGGATTCACTGGATCGGGATGATTGAACCCTTCTACTAATCAAAACTTACTCATTTATTTTTGATTGCAGTTATTTCTGTGTGTTTATTTATTAACTTGGATTAAAAAAGGAATTGAGATGATCAAGTCGAAAAACTTTGGTGTTTTGTGTTTCTTCGTCACCCTCCCTTTGCTGGTGTTGAAAACCACAGCTGATCCTAGTGGTCCGGGGGAAGAAATCGATAAAACTAGTAAGTATGGAGGACTAACTGTTGCATTTGGACATTTAATCGGTTTAAGGGGAAATAGAACTAATGATGAGAGGGTTGGATATGATATTACATTCGTATTTGTTATATCTTGATTTGCCCTAGAGATGAATCAAGATTTGGGATGTGGAGTTTGACAGGTGTATTCACTTTTGCCTTTGATTGACATAATATCGACTAAAATATAGAAGGGAAAACACAGTTTTTCAGTACATATTAGATATTTTGAGAAAAGCTTTTCTTGACATTTAAATTCAACCGACATAAATATTATGTGAAATAATGCATATTTTACTTAGTTACTCCAAAACATGAATGTAGAAAATCTTTCGATCTGTCGAAAACTGTCGAACATCGACAGTTATGTAAAAAGAGACTTTGAGATCTGCAGATTTTTAAAGCAAGAAGAAAAAGTAGACTTTCGTATGATAAAATGCTGAGAAATAGCATACTGTTGTTTTATGATGGACACTTAAATTGAAATACGATCTCTCCAGGCTCCAGCTCAACAGATACGGAAAAGTCATAGGTTCAATTACACGCATTCATATGCATTACATATCTATAATATAAATTCAATTTTCAATCTAAACATTCATTAATTTAATTATTTTAGATTCATGTTTTATTTAAATTTTATGATGCCGATCGAGTGTACTTTTTCGTTTCTTTTAATATGACGTGACACCCAGAGCAGTAAAATTTTTTCTCCCTGATAAACTAATACAAAGTTATAATTTTGTTTAAATCGTGTCCGTAGGAAGACAAATATTTTAGCCTATTAAACATTAGAAAATTCGACATTAAGTATGTTTAATTTTTCAGAAATTTTCAGGAGCAAATTATAAATTATTAATTCATACATAAATTAATTTTGCAAAACCTTTGCATAACTAATCCAAAGTTCCAACAGCCTAAACTCCGAGATTCTTATACTACTCTATCATTTAAAACTGGTTTTGCTTAATATTTTATACCCACCTGCTTGACTACATCTTTTTACTCTTCATCGAGTTGCTTGAACCTTTGAAAGCATTACATACCAATTTTTTTCTAATTGAACGGCTTAGATTCAGCTTCTAAAACTGATTCCCATTGGACTAGGATATTGCCATCGTCTTTAGTCTTCACTTTCGTGAAGTTGTACTCCTTGACGAATGACTGACCGTGAACTTGTATTCCCTTACCTTTGAAAAAACATGGCTAGAGTTGATAGTATACCTCAGAGCATTACACCTTGTTTAGCCTGGAGGAATAAATTCATCTAGCTTCTTGATTCACCGATTATTGCACTGTGTGAAAAAGGTAGACGCATACGACTACTAAAACACAATGAAATTGCACAGATGACACAAGGTGGGGAAATAAATACATCTTCCAAGAACTATTTACCGGCTAGTCAGTTCCTAGTCATTTGTCTAAATTAAGTTGACAGCAATGTTAGGTTAGGGGTACCAAAATAGCACTGGGAAATATATTCATCTTGAAAGGTTTATGACACATAAATACATCATGGTATGGTGTCATTTTTAATTTTTTATGCATTTTGATCCATCACAACATGAATGTTGTCTCTATTTGCGGTTTTAGGTTGCTGTAATAATATATACTACAGAACGCTAAAGAAAACATTCTGCAATCCATTCAGGGACTATGAAATTAAATTAGAGCGATAATAATATGAGTTTTTGCAAGAATATACTTGTAGATATTTTTCATGGAATCACATTTAATAAAATTATTGTGTGAGAAGGATGAATTGATCATGTAATCATGTTACAAGTATGCAAACGTATAGAAAATATGATTAAGATATATTCTAAACACAAATTTCGAACCCGTAGATTTCAAGATTCTGACTGTCGCAACTAAAAGGACTGAATCGCTTTCTCGATATTTACGAAGTGCTAAAGTAAATGGACTGGAAGTTGATGTGCTTGGTCTCGGAGATGAATGGCAAGGGGGAGATGTCCGTCTCGGGCCTGGAGGGGGTCAGAAGGTTAATTTAGTCAAGAAGGCCTTGGATGAACTTAAAAAACAGCCGAAATTTGAAGAACGAGTTGTTCTATTCACAGACAGGTAAATCGTTTTGTTCATCAATATGAGTTGATCGAAAAAGTTATTAGTTTTGAAGGCTTTAAAATAATTTCTCCAGCTATGATGTTCTGCTACTCGGTACTGCTGAGCAAATTTTGAAGCAATTCAAAATGTCAAGTTCCCGTATTTTATTCGGAGCTGAGAGTTTCTGTTGGCCTGATGAAAAGTTGACAAATGATTATCCAGAGGTTCTCCGCGGAAAACGGTTCCTCAATTCCGGAGGTGATAATTACAAAGATTATATGTCCTGTTGAAAGTTTCAAATAGTTCATGTATGCCATGTAGCGAAAAAAAATCAACTGGTTGTGGTAATCAATAACTTTTAATTATTAGGATACATCGGGTACGCTTCATCTCTCTACGATCTTATAAATACTGAAGAAATTACCAACTCTGCGGACGACCAGCTTTACTTTACTAAATTATTCCTAAACGAAGAGTTAAGGGCAAAATATAAAATTAAGCTAGATACTAAATCTTCCATCTTCCAAAATCTCAATGGTGCTACTGGAGAACTAGAAATGTAAGTGTGGCATATGATACAAAGATTCAAAATTAAACTCTTTAAATATTTGATGTTAATTTTATACTTATAAACCTAGGCGTTTCGTCGAGGGCAGCCCTATACTTGTCAATACTCAATACAATACAAATCCTCTGGTCTTGCATGGTAATGGACCAACTAAGTCCGTTTTGAATACTTATGGAAACTACCTTCCAAGGAACTGGAATGAAGAAAGTGGGTGTGGAAACTGTTGGGACGATATGATTAGTCTCGCAGATGTGAAGGTATTTTAAAAGGATTGTTAATTAAGTTGAAATTAATATGATGCCATTCTGAAACTGCATTTCAAATCATATATTGAACATATAGGATGATGATCTTAAGCCCGTTCTAATCGGACTTTTCGTCGAAAGGGCAACCCCCTTTATGGAAGAATTCCTTCACAAAATCCGATTGCTGGATTACCCAAAGAAGAAGATTCATCTCTTTGTACACAACAATGTAAGTTTACTTGAAACGACTTAATTAGTAGATGTCGTCTTTAGGGGCTCACAAGGCATTTAATTATCTTTTCAGGTTGAATATCACGCTAAATTGATTGGGGAATTTCTCACCAACTATTCATCTGAATACGCCAGCATAAAAAAGGTAGTACACGAGGACAAGACAAAGGAATGGCATGCAAGAAATTTGGCTGTGTAAGTTACGAATACGGATTCTCTGCTCAGCTTCAGATTCCGTAAATGATGAATGAGTAAGTAATCATCTGTTGATTGTTCCTTTTTCACAGGGAGGAAGCGGTGAAGAAGAACTGCGGATTCTTCCTTAGTGTTGATGGAGAAGCTCATCTCGACAATCCATTTACTCTCAAATTACTTATCGAGCAAAATAGAGGAATAGTTGCTCCCATGCTTGTCAGGCCTTACAAGGCCTGGTCCAATTTTTGGGGCGCTTTGACATCTGAGGGATTCTATGCGCGCTCCAACGACTACATGGATATCGTGAAGGGAGATAGAAGGTCGGTAAATCTCGTAATACGCTTGCCTTTATAGCAGTCTACGCATATAGTCAAGCATATTTTCCGTAGAGAGCTTATGAAATTTCAGATTTCAGATTCAGTCATATAATTTAGTTTCGGAATGGATATGTTGAATTTATTGATATCGGAATTTAGGAGCATTTCTATACCATGACGAGTAAGTTTAGAAGTTAATAATCTAGCAGTATCTAAATAACTAATTAGTCAAAGTTAGTCAAGAAGTCTGTGCGAAATGTGCGCTTGTCCACCGAGAATTTGTTGTCCGCATAACATTCGTAGATACCCTACAATTATATGTGGAAGCCAAAAATTAATACTTGGAAGTGTCATTTCCGGTTTGACATATTTCGTAACATGGACAACTTACTGCATCCATCTGCGTCGCTGGGTCGATCTCCATTTTTGATTTGATTCTGTCATCTCCTATCCGCCACTCGTGAACCTGTAGTTTAAAAAAATTAATTACCTATAAAACCATGCAACTACATCCCTCAATCATTCTCAATTGACTTGTGAAGAATTTCATCAAAGTTTTCTACCTGCAAGTAGTTGTGAGAGTACAGCTCTATACCGTCTTTGAACCAAGTAATTTGCGGACGAGGAGTTCCTTTAGCCACGCATAAAAAGTTAATTTTATGGCCCAAAATATATTCCAGATCGAAGTGGGATGACAAGGTTATTTTTGCCCCCTGATAAACAAATATAATTTCAGCCGTCAATTCTCTTAATCATAATGATCCAAAAATAATGAAATGATCTTCCAGAATAAACCTAAACCCTATACTTTCTATTTCGAATGATGGAATTTTTAACCTTAGGATTTGTGTAATATTTTGCAGTATCTGGGTCACGCCATTGACCTCCAGGAGGAACCCTCATGTTGATTCCAGATCTTCCTCCCTTCTGCCTCCCTCTTCCCTAATTAAATTTAAAATCGACCATAAAATAATTAGAATAAAAAGGCTTGGGAACTGATAGAAAAAAACGTACCCGTTTACATATTGCAACTTCAGTCAGTGTTAGAACTAGAAATATAATTGAAAAAATGAAAATGGACCTCGTCATGATGTTCCCTGGCGATTCAAATGAGCTAGCAAAGACAAATATCCAGAGGAGAAATCGGATCGATTTTTTTCCGACGTGTCACTTTTTTCAGATCGGATGCAATGCGGAGAGGCGACTTGGCTTGAATGAATATATACTCGTAGTAAGGTGTGGGTATACAGAGAAAGTACAAAGAGAAAGACAGCCCTTGAATACGAAATAAGATCTCCGTATCAGGGAGTCCGGCAGAGGCATGAAGCACGAGAAACACTCTTATCAACTATGTGACAAAGTTGGGACAATTCTATATAGCTATGCTAGGTTACTCCGAATAATTTTCAGAGTCCTTCTGAGTGGTCCTTTATGATAAGAATTTAGAGGGCATGAACTTCTGACGTAGCAGGTTATTTCGGCACAAGCCCTTGGTACAATATCGCTGGGTGAGGATGTCCAAGATTGTTCTAGAGAAAGACTAATGGAAATATGTTTGTACAATTTTTAGGGGTCTGTGGAACGTTCCTTTCCTCAGTGGAGTGTACTTGGTAAACGGAACCATTTTGATGGATGAGAAAACTCGACCAAATTACATCAACAATTTGTTGGACGCAGACATGGCTTTTTGCTTGAATAATCGCAACAGGGATGTTTTCATGCATGTTTCCAATCGAGTTGATTGGGGACATTTGGTAAGACATATTTGGAATAAAAAATCAGGAGGACGAGGATTGTGTATATGTTTCTAAAATGTTAAAAAAACTTAAATAGATAAACTCGGATAACTTTGAAACAACGCATGTAAGCAATGAATTATATCAAATCTTTGACAATCGATGGGATTGGGAACTCCGGTACTTGCATCCCAACTGGTCTCACGCACTCAACCCTAATATCACATTGGAGCAAATGATGTCTGACAATCAGACCATGGTGAGAATCGAGAAGTTTTTCAAAGGGATCATTTAGCAAACAGATGAATTAAGATGCTCTTAATTAATAGTTTAAAATTAATTTAGCCATGTCCTGATGTGTATTGGTTCCCAATCGTCACTCCCAGATACTGCTCAGAGCTCATTGCTGAGATGGAGAACTTTGGACAGTGGTCCGACGGGTCAAATTATGTAAGTGTTTTCCTAATTATGGTTTAATTTTCTTCACGGATGTCTCCGCAGTCTTGAGTTGATTATATTTTAGTGATGAAGAAGATCATATTAACTTAGTGATTGTAATTCCCTTGATTTACATGTCAATTCTCCAGCTTTATTTTCATGCATTTCTAACGTGACTTAAAAAATGTGTTGGACAAAAGAGATTAGTAAGACTCCTTAGGTCTCGTGAAAATGATCTCAAGCATCACTTTTGAAAATAGGTTCAACCAATAATATAATCTAAATGAACTTTCTTAGCAACTCCTCAGAATCAACAAAATGGTAAAAAAAACCTTTTTAACGATAATATGAACAATTTGTTTTACGATAAAGGACACACGACTGGATGGTGGATATGAAAATGTTCCAACAGTGGATATCCACATGAATCAAGTTGGTCATGAGGCACAGTGGTTGGAATTCCTTCGTTTGTATGTAGAACCTCTCCAATCCAAAGTTTACACCGGATATCACCATTATGTATGAATAATCAATCGTATTTAGATTCTCATCGAGGGGTGAGGAGGAGAGAAAACTACGACAAATAAACCAAACTACGATTTTCGAGTTTAATGAAAAATTAAGTTACTCTAGGAATCAATCACCAACATCCCAGAAGTTCTTTATGCTACATTAGACTTTTAATGCAACTTAGTTCTAAACTAGAGAAAAGCTCGTAATAGCGAGTTAAAAACTTTTTTATATTCGCTAGGTTGAGTCAAGGCCAGAAACAGGTCATGATGACTATCCCACCATTGATCTCCACTTGTTTCAAGTAGGGTTGCAGGACGCTTGGATTGTGTTTTTGAGATCCTACGTAGCACCGATTACCTTTAAAGTTTACGATGGATACGAAGAGGTATGTTTTTGTTAGAAATGACTCTGGAAGTAGGGGCGTAGGGGATCAGTAGAATGCAACATTTTTTAAGAATTTTCCCATACTAATTCTTTACAACTTGTAATTCATTATTGTAGTTAGATTTCCAGCATTCCAGCATAAATCTGTCTTCTTAATCGTCATATCAAAGTAGGCTTTGGTACTGGTAATTTGAATTGGCAGTAAAATCGTCTCTACGTAGCTCGCTAAAGTGGTTAAGGTAAAAACGTA
The DNA here is from genome assembly GCA_034694785.1 of Agrenia bidenticulata. Taxonomy (NCBI): domain Eukaryota; kingdom Metazoa; phylum Arthropoda; class Collembola; order Entomobryomorpha; family Isotomidae; genus Agrenia; species Agrenia bidenticulata. Next base: position 16,585 of record JAQFYM010000918.1, read on the forward strand.
GTTTTCTCTCGCCTTGGCCTAAGACGGGAACTCATTTCTGATTACGTAGATCGTATTTATTTATTACTGTGATTGCCTTATCTAGAATGGTTCTTTGGTGAAAATGTTTTATATGTAAAAAAAATCCCAATCTTTCTGAAAACAAATTATAAAACACGGAAAAAGTTACCCATGAGACATTTTCATGAAGAACCATATTTTAACTTGCTAGTAACTCAATTCCTGTCTTTGCAATATTTTGATTACAATTTCTAATCTTAGTCCTTGTTATCCTGTAGCCCCCATTCGCTTCTATGAACTTCGTTGTGCGGTATAAACCAGATGAGCAAAGGGAACTGAAGCCTCACCACGATACGTCCACTTATACTATCAATATTGCTTTGAACAATCCCAAAATAGACTTCGAGGTAAGTTCACTATTATAAGATGTTTTTAGAATATTTGCTGATTGGTATTGGTATAAGTATTTTTTGTAATGCTGACTGTATTTATTATGAATTAATTTAGGGAGGAGGTTGTCGATTCACCCGGTACAACTGTTCTGTAAGCGACACCAAGGTAGGCTGGTTGATAATGCACCCAGGGAAATTAACTCATCAACACGAAGGACTCCGAGTTACAAAAGGAACCCGGTATATTATGGTGTCCTTCATTGACCCTTAGTCCTATATCCATAGCCCATCAGAAGATCCAAACTCCAACATGATAGACTACAATTAGCTCTACCCTATCTATTTTTGAGTTTATATTATGTACGATGGGAATCAAACCCCATACCTGTTCTTAAATCCTGGAGAATCTCGTTTTTGTTACTTAATAAACCAGTTGTCTTTTTTTATTATTTCAATTTGAATTTGAATAACAACATGGAAATTTACGATTTTCTTGCATTCTACGAAGACATTCTTAGCAGGGATTGCCTATGGGTTGCATTTAACCGTATCCATAAAGAATATGGTTTCGCCACATATTTTAATTTTTTTCGTTCCTTTGAATTCGCCACAAAAAAAAACAAATCAGTATCATATTTAATAATATATAGATCCTATTAGTTTAGATTTTGTTTATGTACATTTTCGAATGTTAATTCAACATTTGCATATGAATTTCACATTATGTTCAGTATCTGCCTTATCGCTTCGTTCCTGGACGACTGGAGTTGAACATCATTCATTTTCAGCATGCAGAAAAATGTCACGTCGGAATGTAGTCGAGTGAAGTTAAATATAATTCATATTAATCAATTCATTTGCTTAAAAAACATAAATGAGCGAAGAAGCCGGATCAAGGATTGGATTTTCTACAAACTTTACTATCATTATTCATGATACAGATGTCGAAAACTGAAATGCGCGATTTACATTCGCAATATATAACTCTGTATTTACATGTTTCCATATGCATAGCTTAACAATAGGCACTTGAAAATTTAAGTATTTATACATAACCTCAACTATTATTCTGGATTCTTATGCTGCAGAGTGGTCGTTAAATTTAATTGATACATCACACCCCATAGTTCTTCTTTTTGATCTGAAAATAAGTTTTACAAATTCAAATCTACATTGCTCCAATAGGAGTACACAAATATGAATTAGGCACAAGAAGATTCAATTGCAACGTACCTTCAATCCCTGTTCTGGCGATGAATTCCGTAGCTTGAATCCATAATATAGGAAATAATTTAATATTTGGAAGAGGCAATAACGGTAATAACTTTTTAAGAAGTTCTGCATCCCAATTGCTTGTTTCGGATTTCCAAGTCAATGAGCATATCGCGTCAATTAAACCTTTACTTGTAAGTTCCTCTCGTAGATCCCACGAGTTCTCCTGCAAAACGAAATTTTATATTTTAATGACTCGAAATCTTAATTATCTGTCAAATAAAGGAGAGCATACCATCAAAGCCTGTCGAATATGTACTTCATCATTTAACAAGTTTTCTTTTAGCACCGGAATCATTTTCTGAGCTAGCGACTCAACCGAAGTTAACCATGGAAGATTCTGTATAAAAACATTTATGTGTCAAGGGAAATATTTCCGAAGCATTTGTTTTTTTATAAAAACATAATTCACCTCTGTTGGAATAAGACTGTTGTCCGTCGTTTTTGCAAAAAGACTAAGGACTACCTCCTCGTTCGTCTTTGACTTAAGCAGATTTAAAGTTTTACTAACTAGATCCGCCCACGTGGCTGCGTAGATCTTCAGTGGCGGCAGTGACTCTTTTTCTTTCTCTGCATCGTCTCCGTCTATTTCTTCATCGTCGGCTTTGATTATGGTTTCACCAACCGAAATCAGCCACTCCAAATTGAGCTCATCGAAAAATATTTCTATCATAAATTGCGCCAAGGAGCTTGCAGCCTAGAATTTCAGAATTATTTTATTTTATTGATGACGTGACCATTAAGACTGCTGAATAATGATAATTACCATAGGAGAATCGATCAAAATATCTGGAAGTTCAGCGACGACTTCTTTACATAAAAATGACAAAACCTGTAAAGATTAAAGATTCAAATAAATACATCTTCGATAGATTATGAAAAATAGATAAATTAGACCAAACCGTACAATTTCTTTTGAAACAACATTGGATTTCAGAAGCAAGCGAACCAGATTCCCGGCTTTCTGTTGCCTCACCAGTTTAGTCATATCGGGAACCATTCGCAAAATCTCCGCAATGAAATCTGACGCCTTTTCACCTAGAAATAATTATAAGATTGTCGCATGATTCAACTTTAACACATGACTGCAAATTGATAAAACAAGATAACTAAGATAAGATGATTTGTACCTGGAAATCTTCGATGAATCCAATGAAGCGTGTCATCAGTCTTTCCAAAACTTACGTATTCTTCGAATATATTTTTGGAAATCTCACTTAAATTAGCAGTACTTTCATCTCGCAACGCGGGAGACGATTCTTTCGGAGAAACGGGCCTAGAATTCTCTCTGGAAGATACGCTGCTAGGAACTGGAGAAATTCGACGCATCGGGGAAGGAGCAGGGGGATACTGTTGGGCCTGAGGCACCTGATCACGATAACCAGCTGGAGGAGGCTGATTGCTACTGCTACTACTGTTCAGTCTCGTGTCTTCATTTAGTCCTTGGAATCGGTTTACTACCCGCGAGGGGACATTGCTTTGGGGCGGTCTTGAAGTAGGTGCTGAAGCACCGGTACTTGATTGAGTTGAATTATTATTTCGCAGCCAATTAAATATACTTGGCGGACCTAGCATCGGTAGCGTTCCAGCCTAAATAAAAAATGAAAAAATAAGCTGTATACCTACTTTAAAAAAAATGTATGTTTTTAATTCTCAAATAGTAATAAAGCCAATTTACCACATCAGGTTTCTTAACAGTACAGAATCTGCTGGATTTGTTACTTTGAACTGTGCTCCAGTCACCTTTTTTGGGTTGTTGCGGTCCTTGTCCAGGGCCTTGACGACTAGAACTTCCTCTTTGATCTGACATTGACGAAGGCGGCAAATTATTTATCTGACGCTTTTCTTCCAGTTCTTGTTTATATGCGTCCCTACGAACTTCGTCTATTGTCTTTGGAGCGTTAGCATCTCGCCGCGGTTTCCAACCATTTTCTTTAAGTTCTACGACATCCTAAAATATTTACAATAAGGTTATACAATCGATAAGATAGGTATTAAAGGTAACAGCTGGTATAGAATTTTGTAAAATTACCAGTAACGCAAATCTAATTCTGGAAGAAAGCTTTTTATTATCAGACATATTTCGTAAGGTACTAATAGTTTTGTTCATCCACTTTTCATCAGGAATGAACTTCGGCATTTTTTGAGCCGCTATAGGTTGCGATTCTATTGTCTGAATCCGCTTTGTGAGCTCCTGCAACTGCCCATCTAACTTATTTCCAACCGTTGTTAAAAGTTTACACAAACACTCCAAGCTCTCTTCATCCGAGGCAGCTGGAAAATAAAATTAAATATTTTAAGTAATCTTGTGTTCAGTTTCTAATATCCGTGCTAGTGTAGAATAAAAAAAAATCGGCCTCAAAGAACACTTATTATTATAGGGTTATAAATCAATTGTAAAATGAGACCCGACAGAACTACCAAAGAGCCCGAACAAACGGACAAAAACAAACATAATTTTAGGCGACGGGGACGAATACAATTTGATTGATAAATAATAACGCAACAGTTACTTACTTAATAACATATTGACACACTCCACCATGATTTTAGGAGTGAGCATGTGAAGCTTGAAAAGTTCGCCAATAAATCTCACGTTCCCAAGCGATCGTCGTCTCATTTGGAATTTCATATCCTCTAACTCTAGTTTGAGCTGCTGGTGATTTTCAGTTGCTTCTTCCAATTGCTGTTCAAGGATTTTCAGTTTATCCTCGTCAGAGTTAGTTTTCTGAAACTCTTGCTGACACTGATCGAGAATCAACTTTTTGAACTTAAAGGATGTTTCTTGTGACTCATCACACACTTTCCAAACCTGTAAAGAAATGAACATAAATTATTTTCTCACAAATATTCCTCGCAATGTTATCTAAAAACGACGACATAATAGACCACATTAAAATTCCTTACCATTCTTGCATATTCTTTAGAGAAGGACGGTTCATCGACGGCCTTGTCAAATACAACATTTATGACTTTCGATATTCTCTCTTCTTTGTTTTCCAACTTGAGATTCATGAATTTCTCGACCAACTTATCAAAATTTTCAGGCGTCAGTTTGTTCAAAATACCTCTTGTTTTTTTGACAATGTCCTATTTAAAAAAATTATAAAATGAAATCTTGCTTGTTTAATTCAATCAAAATTTGACAGAATTAAACTGCTGCCAGATATTTCCTCACCATTGTAATTATCTCTTCATCGTCTTTAGGTAGATCACTTCCACCTACGCTGCTAGCAGTGCTTCGATCTCCACCTCCGCTGCTAGCATTGTTTCGGTCTGGTCCAGTCCTCTGCTTAATAGCAGCTGGTTTCCACGCATCCTTGGCTTTATGTAGCTGCACTTCTTCTCTTGTCAGTTCAATTACCTTAGGAGGCCTTGGGGCAGGGGGTGGTACCATCATAGGTTGGAGTCCCCAACTCATTACGCCTCCTCTCTGTCCACCATACCCCATCATTAGTGGAGGTTTTGGACCACCCTGCCCAGGACCCCGTGATATTCGGTTGAATTGGTCACGATTATTACCGGGTGGTTTCACCTGCTGTCCCCCCTTAAAACACATAATTCATATCAATTTAGTACATACATAATGATTAATTTGGAAGTAAAATCTATAATCGTCTTCAACAAAACTTACATGCATTGATCTCATTTGGTTATTTCCATCATTCCTTATAACATCGGGTAAGAATAGATCAGGCTTCGTTTGCAGACTTGTTTGACTTCTGATGTTGAGAAGGAAGTCTCTATCGTATTTAATTTTTTCTTTTTTCTTCTCTTTACCACTATTTTTATTTGATTCAGCATCTTCAGCTTCGGATTCAGCGCTTGCGCCTACATCCTCTTCTTCAACGGTAAGTTCTCCTTCTTCCAAGTCCAAATCCCCATTTTGGTGAACGATAGCGGTATTTTCTTCCGCAGGAGAATCCGCACAAACAGAATCTGTTGTTTCGATTCCAACCGAAATATCTTTTTCTTCTTCGAAATCCTCTTTATCGATGCTTTCAGAACAAACCCTATCTACCTTTTCTACAACAGCTTCTTCTGCTTCAGGAATATTTGGTTTGACTTCGATGTCTAGTAAAGCTTTGTCAGACTTAGCAGGCTCAACGATGGACTTTTCTAGACCGCTAACCTCTCCTGCATCATCCTCTAGGAACGATTCCTCATTTAGAGGTACAGGAGGCGATGATTTTCTGGAGGATCGTGGAGTGGAATAAAGTTCTATAGGTGTAGGAGAAATAGAGACTAAGCTAGCATCCTGGAAAGAAAAGTCATATAAGAATTTCTTTAAAAAATATTATTAATCTCATCAATTGAACTGATTCATAAGTCTAGCAATATAAAATCAAATTCTAAAGATATTTGCTTTCGTCACTCATCAGTTGCAGAAAATTATGCGAAATGTTTAATTTTCACAATTATTCACCTTTGAGTCATCAGAAGATGTATTGGCAATCGGGGTCACTACAGTCTGTTGCTGTAATTTGTTTGCATCAATAGGTGGACTTTCCGGTTGCTCCGGAGCTTGAGTTTCAGGAGTCGGAGAAGGTGAATTTACACTCGCATTCTGACTAATACTTGAGCCTGCACCTTTCCCTAAAAACATCAAAAATAAATATAAACTTGACTGGTATTTATTTAAATTGACGAAACAAACGTGAAGACAAACCCTTGCTGACGGATTTAGACCTAGATCTGAAGTTCCGTTTCTTCCTCTTATTGCCCATCAGTCTTTGAAACACCAATATTTGACTATTGAGCAATTACTCATAGAAATATAAGACTAAAGAACGCAGGAACAACCTCCACTTTCTCTCAAGTTTTACTACTCACACCAATTTTGTCAACATCCCTCAGAAATATGCCATTGTAGCTACAAATTTAGGCATCGTTTACTATGTAACTACCTATACGATTTATTTTTAGAATATTTTTTAGTTCCGAATCGGAATACCGCATCATCCGACTGTTCAGCGGGATTCGGCGAAACAGCCACTGTGCATTAAAATAGCACATGACAGGCATTATAGGGTAACTTGATTCTTACTTTCTTACAAGTGTAGAATTGAATCAGAGAGCGGAGAGGACATAATGGTGTTTGTATCTCGACTAATTGACTTACAATTTACCTATAGTCTTGTTTTAAACTTTTAAGTTCAGTTTGTTCTTTTAACGATATAAATCTCAAATATGACAGGCACGAACGGATATTAAACATAATGCCTATGAACTTACTACAAGGTCTGAATAAAATGATTCAATATATATCTTTAAACGTGAAGCTTATTAAATATTTGATATTGAAGTGTAGGACACTACGATAGTAGCATTAGCGAATGCGACGAAATGGTAAATATCGATATACGATATATAATTCGGTCAAACTGATAATCTATATCTTAGGTTTTACTTACCAGTAGGAGGTTCGTCGGAAGCTTGAGTAATTTTTTGATAAAATTCGGCCCTTGCGGTATTTGATTTCACATCAGCGGAGGACGTCGCAGAAGTATCTTCTGATACTACCTTATCAGTTTTTGACGCTGCAACAACGGCAGACACGTCTTCTACATTCGGAGCTTCCGTCGAGGTTTCCTTCACTACCTGAGGTTCCTGAGAGGTATTGACCGGCAATGAGACATCTCCTTTACCTTCAACAGGGGTTTCACTTCTTTGGGTGGGTTCAGTCGTTGTTACGGGATTGGAACTGGAGCTATCCCCTATGACAGCGAGACCTACAACAAATTTGTGGTTTGAAACATGTTCAAACATCTTATCGGTGGATAATTTATGAAGTTCTTACCCGTATTAGGATCTACAATGTGGAGAATCTTTTTCTCTCTTTTTCTTTCTGGAGCGGGGGCAGGGGCTCCTTCGCCACGATTTACCACTTGACCCTGGGCACTTTGTGGCTGGACAACAACCTGTGAATGGGTATGCTGGTGCTGCGGGACATGTTGAGGTTGATGAGGATGTACCTGAGACACCTGAGGAGGAGGGACGTGTTGCACACTTGGCACTCCTTGTCCTGCATGGTGGGCTACGGGAAGACGAACTTGGTGTACATATGGGGCATAATAGCTATGACTCTGCTGATGCTGAGCCATGGGCTGCTGATTTTGAGGCTATTAAAATGCAATCTCATTAAGACAATTTTAACTATTATGACTTAAGCTATGTTCTTATAATGTAGTTTAATTACCTGATGATACATCTGTTGAGCTTGAGTCTGATTTAAATAATAACCAGGCTGAGGTTGAGGGATAAATCTTACACTTGGGTAGGCCTGCTGAATAAAGGGAGGTTGAGCAGCAGCCTGAAAATGAATGCCGGGATACGCTGTTGACTGGTAGATTATTTGGTTGTGCGCTGCTGGATATCCATACATCTGCTGCTGCTGCTGATGCTGAGGCTGCGGCTGCTGCGCTTGCTGTGCAGTCGCAACGTGTGGGTGCTGATGTTGTTGTACTGGGACACCAGTGACACCCGGGTGCTGCTGGTTGTGGAGCTGCTGCGAAGGTTGCGACTGAGGTTGACGTGGGGGGCCATTTTGGCCACGCATATTTGAAGGGGCATTTGGATTTCTAGGAGTTGAACCAACTGGCGGACCCTGGGGCTGCTGCTGTTGTACACCAGCACCGGGATATCGATACTGGGGTTGTATCGGGTTTGGTTGATAACCCCTACAAAAAATAAGATAATTAGAATATTTGTTTGCTCTAACTTTGACTACTTGCGTCAGAGAAAATATCACTGGTCCACACAGCCCTCCATTACCTTTTATTATTCATCATGAAATGGTCCAGGCTCGCTTTGACCTGTTACTTGGGGAAAAGCGGTTAGATGAAGGGAGCCCGAAAACCGGGCCTACAGCTGTTGTTTCCTCAAGGCTTTCCGAATTACGTTTTCAACAGTCACGATTAAACCACACCGATGCATAAAATATTCTAAAGGAACAACTACAGTACATATAAAAATCACTTTCTTCTCCCCGCCGTCTGTCCACTCTCGTACTCGAGAAATCCTACTAGGCATGAACTTTCGAGAGAAAAACCACCCTTCCTGAAGAACAGTTAACCTTTGCTCCTGTCTCCCTTAATCCACCCGGCAAAATTCTTCTCAGTCCTGTCAGTCAGTCTTGGATAGTTGGATATTCCTACTTTCAGCACTGTCCCGATCCTCGAGTCCTTTCTGATGTCCAGATACCAGAGTGGGCAGTCCCTCCTCAAACTTTCTACCTCTTCTCGCTCTCTCAATGTATCTGCACAAGAGAATAATCACGGCTGTATTCATATACGGAAATGATGGGATTTGTGAATTGGTGAACATAAGGATTTGATCTGATTCCAAGACACCCAGAAAAAAAACGGCACACCCACAACGCGAAAAACTTCCATATCCCCGCCCTCAGCTTACCTCTGGAGAATCCTTCTTTCCAATCCGACTCTTGGTAGAGTATGTCAATTATTCTGATTAATAATATCAATTAAATAATATAATTAATAGTATTAGTTTTATAATAAGACATGTAGGGATAATACCGAATGTCTGTCGAGTGGTTCAACTTCAATTTGTTCCACACTTTTCTTCACTATTACCTACCACGAAGTGAGGGAGCAGGTCGGGACCCTCAAGTTAGCACTCCGGCTTCCCTCCCCTCCACTATTTATTCAACCATTTACACCTTTATTCACACTCAAGAGATCCAAATAAAAATCCCACACCCCTTACTCCCTACTAACTCAAGCCTTTAAGAAGCTTAAATGACCTTGAAGAGGACTTAATTATTATTAAGACGGAGTAATTAAGATGGAGTGTGTGAGGAGATTGGGAGGCAGACTCTGGTCGTCCGTCTAGGCAAGGGAGAGAGAAACGGAGGCAAGCAGAAGGAAAGGAATTGAGTCGGTGTGGATGGCGGGAGGTGGAGCGGAGGAACTTTTATTACCAGACACCGACAATACGGCTATTCTCTGCGACGATACTACTCGTTACTCTCTTGCTGGTGAGAGATGCTGGATGCTTTCTTTTTTAACACGATTAGTTTAGGAAGAGAGAGGAGAGACAGAGATTCTCTGCACTGGAGTTGACTGGAGTCTGGAGTGAAGAGGCTGTGAGCATTAGGCGACGAGAGCATGGGAGCCGAGAGGAGAAAATATGGTGGACAAAGATCCTGGACTGCTTTCTCTCCAAGTGTGGAGGAACCTTGGAAGAGTGTGGCTGGAAATTGTGGAATCTGTTGTTGTTTTTACAAAATGTTGGATGAAGGATCTTGCCAGTAGGTTCCGAGTCCTGCTAACAGAACACCGTTTCATGCGTCTCCCTGGCACGCCCCCATCTCTATGTTCGGATAAACTTAATCAGAGCAGTAGATCCACCGGGTATCTACCCACATGGATCCTTCATTACATATTCGTATGTGTACACATGGAAATCAGTGGTAATTAATAGTGAGTAGTTGGTATTGCATTGTCAGGAGGATTTGTATTTCTGTATATTATGACTTACCAAATCATGCATGTAAATATGATGTTATGATTTATCATGTTTTGTTTTGCATCGTGTTATTCATTGTGCATGGATTGACGGGAAATAGCAAATCTCATTACTCATCGGCAAACATAGGATTTATTTAAATTTATTTTTATCCTTTCAACAAACAAAACTTGGAACTCCTAAGTTACGTTCTAAGGAGAGACTGGAAAGAAAGGTTGCTAAGATGGATTAATTTTGTATGCATTCGTATAATTATGAAAGTACCAAAGGCATACCGGACTTGGTGCTGTTTAGATTCGAAGGGAGTGGAGTATTTCGAAACTAGAAAATAGTCTCTTGCATCCATAGTATTTCCGTCTGGCTTTCACCGCCGTCCGCTCCAGTAAAGCTACATATGTATTTGCTGTATTTTTCAGGGATTTTCGTACCTTCAAGTTTGGAAAGTAAAGTAAGGAAACAGAACAATTCGGAAGATTCAAGGTCAAACAGACGCTTTATGTAAACGGAAAAATATGCAAGGGAAACATCATACGAAGGTATAATTTAAGGGCTCTCCAAGTTTCGAATTCGAGTTGTTTGAAATTGAACTATGAAACAACAAGGTTCCTTTGTCCTAGAATACCAAGACTTATACTTATGAGTATGACACAGGTAATGAGAATATGTGATATGCCAAAATACTACTTAGTGACCGTTCCTGGGGCATCCGATTCTACTGAAAAAATTATTATTATTTTTTTAGTGAAGCTAAACTTTATCGAATAGACTTGACGTTACTCAGCTTGCGTAATAAATTATAACAATAATTATCTGTATCTCCACAATATTCTATTAAAAGTAAATGCAACTCATTCAATGGGGTGAAATGAACAAACTTTTTTTGGCCCGACAGAAGATCAAGTGTGAATAAATAGTCCACATCAGTCCTACTGAATCCGCGGCCTGCATGAAATCTAGTGGTGAGTTGGGCTTTTGGATTGGTGTAATGACTTTCTTCGTTATCTTGGGGTTTGGTCTCTTCAATTGATAGTCGAATTGAATATTTAACAAATTAACCCTCTTAGTGCTTTCTCAGGTAGTGTTTACTCTCGGCTGGGACTTTGATCTCAACTTCAAGCCCTGAACGAAGTGATAGAGGTAGTTTTATAAAGAGTTTAGAATTAGAATGGCGGCGGATCCCAATTTAGGTGCTAATCCTCAAATGACATCCGGATGGACTGATAGTAACGACGAGTTTGGTATGCAAATTACGTTCCTTAACTCCTTTATCTATCACATGAGAAATAACGGTTGGACTAGGTATGATCTCAAATCGAATCTGATAAGTTTGTGAGTTGACATTATTCAAGAACTATTGTGACAAGTTCTGAGACGACATTTGCCGACCATGTCACAAGTTGGTTTTACGGATTTTTGAGATTATTTTAATTTATAATATACAGGAGATGGGAGCCCGAATGTCGTCACCAAAGTGTTTAGATCCATCGGAGTCAAATATCAGCTTCTGCTTGACAAGTGGACCCCTCACGCCCGCTCGAGATGGGCATTTGCAATAGGTCTAATTCTTCTATTCGTCCTCAGGATTCTTTTTGCTCAGGTTGGTTTATATTAAATTCTCGAGAATGGAGGTTTGCAAGTTTCTGTTTAATTTTGAGTATGGTTTTAAATGTTGATAACAAGCATTGACAAGCAATGGAGAATTAGTTAACTCGTTTCAGCGAGCACCGGAAACTGATTTGAGAACCATTTTTTAAATGCGATATTTTTAGGGTTGGTACATCATCACGTATGCATTAGGAATTTACCACTTAAACCTGTTCATCGCATTCCTTACACCAAAAATCGACCCAGCCTTGGACTACGAAGGTAATTTGATAACCTAAAGGTTTTAATTATTGATTTTAAAAAAACCACGTAGTACGTAATTTAAAAAAAAACTTATTTAATTATTGTACAGACGACGGACTTGACCTCCCAACAAGATCCACCCAGGAATTTCGACCCTTTATCCGAAGACTGCCAGAGTTCAAATTCTGGTTGGGAATGGTGAAGTCAACGCTAATCGGATTATTTTGTACTATGTTCGACTGCTTCAACGTCCCTGTATTCTGGCCGATTTTGGTCATGTACTTCATTACGCTATTTGGTATAACTATGAAGCGACAAATCAAACACATGATCAAGTACAAGTATCTACCCTTCACCCATAGTAAGCCCAAGTACCAGCACCCTCCTCCAACGGCATCTTGAATCGACTTGGGATGTGACGTCAATTTTATTTATATAAATAAATCAGTATACCTTGTGGATTCAGTCACGCAGTTTGCATAATTATTGGGCGTACATACCTATTATAAGTTATTCGGATGCTTTAATAAAAAGTTGATTTCGTTTTGTAGAAGTTTGGTAAACTTTATTAAAGAACTGTTTTCCAAGGTTTTGTACAAGGAACTATTCCCTACAGACTTTAATAGTCTATAATAGGGATTTAATAATGAGCTAGAGTTGACCTTGCAAGAGGAAGAAGCTAGTCCTACGTTAACGACTAATGTCGTTCATAATAAGCTTCGGCACTCGTTTACTTGTACTACTTTTGTGTGGTTGACGGTTGAAGGTCATATCTGTGAGAAAGTTCATTCTTAACACTATGATGACTGGAATAGACCTATAGCAAGCAGACTTGGGTTGCCAAGATAGTTGGCTAATGATTTGAAAAGGGTAAATTAGGTTAATAGTAAGAAATGGTTGAATTTTTTCTTTGATTAATTTGAGAGCCATGTAACATAATTTTTATCAGTTAAAATATGAAATACGCAAATAATCCAACAGCTCCTATAAAATTTGAACTACTATGATAATATAGATACCTACTTTTCCGGTTTTGCGTATGTAAGATGCGTAAAACACCCCCCCCCCCCCATTTATTTGCCAATACAATACTTAACGAGTATGATTGGAGATGATAACGCTATTTAATTATTAATTTTATTTATGACTTCAACATTAAAAATATTAAATTGTCATGAAAAGACAATTCATCGCTCGTCTTCATAAGGATTTTAAAGGCGAGGAATTAACATGGGAAATAATTTACTTACTTCATATTTTTAATTAATTTACAAATCTGCAAAAGATTTTGGTGGCTTGAGCAACCTCACTTTTTTGTCAATTACAAATGTACATTTCTATTAACTGGAGAAAATTAAGTATTGTAATTAGAGTGGTTTCTTAAGAACGTATGCGTAGGGGCTAAGTGATGAGGATAACACATAGCTGCCTAATAAGTTGTTCAACTTATAATCATCTACATTTTCCATAAGTTGTTCGGTTGTTAATATCTTACTTCTAATTACTTCTAAAAGGGTAAACTGCTTTAATAGCATGCATGAAACAGTAAAATATTTAGCATTTATTAAACTTTCATGCACTTCGCAAGGAATTTGATTAACTTCGGACTTTCAATCAATCCCCTACTGACGATCATGATTCATGACCTGACTTCATGATTGCCGGTCGGTGAGTTGACAGAGGTGGCTTAATTTTAGATATCGTCCTTCGAATTCTGCATGCACGACACAATCACACTCATCGAAATACCCATATGGAATTTTATTAGGGTGAAGCAGAGCTGTAGGTTTATGCCCCATAATATGGCAAGGGAATTATCGATTCCCGACCCACACGGAACCCTCAATACCAGTCTCCGGTTCTGATATTTCTTGTAGTATCTCTTCCTACCCGAATTCGGACCCTGGTTCATATAATATAGATCTTGCGCGTTAAATAGGAAACTGGGAGTGACTGTACTATATTTTAAATTAAAGTTGCTAATCTATCTATAATACAGCCAGTTTGTGCCATTATTATCCATCTGTTCGTTGTCTACATCCTCCAAAAACCTAAAAGTGTTAGTGTCTCAAGATGTCATCCGTAAAAGTAGCAGTCCGTGTTCGTCCATTCAATAATCGAGAAATAACCAATGACAGCAAATGTATTATTGAGATGGACGGCTATACTACGAGTGAGCTCATTTATTATATACATAACTCACCATTAACCGTTTATGTAAACAAGATCAAGTTGTAAACTTAGGCTTATGGTGATCATGATCATGGACTTTTAAACTATTTTTTTTTCAGATATCGTCAATCCCAAACTATCTGGAAAGGATGCAACAAAATCTTTCAATTTTGATTACTCATACTGGAGTTTTGATGTAAGAATGACTCATCATACCAAACACAATCTTATCATCTATCAATCAAATAATATTACACTATATAATCCATTCTACTGAACTTGTAGCTCTAAGAATAATATAGTAATGTAAATACAGTATAATGCAATCAGATGCAGTGGAGATTTTTTTATTTTATTTTAGTTTTATAAGGTTTAAAAGTTTTCCCACTTTTAATAGTTTTAATCTTACTCGAGCATCTCAAAACTAGGTTAATGGCATCTGTATAATATGTTTTAATGATTTTAGCTTAATCCTCCCAAATCCCTAATCATTCCCACTAGAAGTGCTTTTAAATAATCCTCAGACCGTTCAACTTCAACTCTTTTTAATAGAATGTCGGGAATTTGAAACGTTTAAATGTTATCTATTTCAACATATACCAAACATTGAGATATGAAAAGCCGAGTCAGCCGAGTGGAATGTAGAAATTAATATTTTAATATACGTAAATCTACTTCGATCTTAAAATTAAATTCAACCATTTCTGTCCGCCTTCAAAATATGTATCAACTTCTCAACTTCTTCAGGTCTGTTTAAACGTACCTGATGAATTTTAAACTTGTTTGAGAATCCTTTAAAACAAAACTCAACAGCAAATACAAATTTTTGAACGTTCTAGTTGAGTGTTTAACATTTAAACTGTTGATTACTACTACTATCATACATGATACCAAATTCATAATTGGATTTGTTTAGATATTTCACAAGGCTGCATTATTGCCAGTGTCACAAAATACTTCCTGCACCACCAATTTAGGATTATCTGCGTAAATCAATGATAGACATTTCTCATTACATTTTAGCCCAATGACCACCATTTCTCAGACCAAACTAAAGTATATGATGATATTGGAGAGGAAATGCTACTTCATGCGTTTGAAGGTATATTTTTGCTTTTGTTCGAAAAGTTTTGCTTATGATTATGCATTTAATTTAATAAAAACTATGAAACTCAACAATTATTTTCTTGCAGGCTACAATGTATGCATTTTTGCCTATGGCCAAACAGGCTCCGGAAAATCGTATACAATGATGGGAAAGCAGGAGGAAGGTCAGGAAGGAATAATTCCCCAGATCTGTAAAGATCTTTTCAAAAAAATAAATGATGATGCAGAGGGCCTTCAGTTTTCCGTGGAGGTGTGGCTCTTATCATTGAATTGAATTATATAATTTTGGGACCATTTGTTAGCACTAGTATAATTTATTAAATATTAATTCAGGTGAGCTATATGGAAATATACTGTGAACGAGTTCGAGATCTTTTAAATCCTCAAAACAAGGGGAATTTAAGAGTTAGAGAGCACCCGCTATTAGGACCTTACGTGGAGGACTTGAGTAAATTAGCTGTGACTTCCTATAAGGACATTCATGAACTTATGGATGAAGGGAACAAAGCTAGGACTGTCGCTGCAACCAATATGAATGAAACCAGTTCAAGATCCCATGCTGTATTCACAATCATCTTGTCTCAGAAACGATTCGATGTTATGACAAATCTAACTGCGGAAAAGGCTAGTTTTTCTGATCGATGGATCCATTGGATTTTTCTTAAAATATCTATCGATGTGGAATTAGTTTCTAATCTAAAGTTTGTAGGTTGCAAAAATATCATTAGTAGACTTGGCTGGGTCAGAGAGAGCCGATTCTACTGGGGCCAAGGGAACTCGATTAAAGGAAGGAGCAAATATTAATAAAAGTTTAACCACTTTAGGAAAAGTTATATCCGCGTTGGCAGAAATTTCTGTAAGATTTAAACCTAATTTCAATCATCAGTTTTTTCCTTATAGTTAACTCTGGTGGTAGTCTCATCGATTTTCGGATGTTTAATTAATACTTATATGCTCTCTAGTCCTCAAAGAAAAGTACCGGGTCCGGAAAGAAGAAAGCAGATTTTATTCCGTACCGAGATTCTGTACTAACTTGGCTACTTCGAGAAAGTATAGGAGGAAATTCTAAAACAGCAATGATTGCAGCTCTAAGTCCAGGTACTAAGATATGTATTGAATTTCAAACGTAATGATAAAAATCTGTCCCTCTCCATTTGACTATATGCTAAAAAACATTTATTCATAGCCGATATCAACTACGAGGAAACCTTGTCTACTTTAAGGTAACCAACTTGGAATATTTTTATGTTGAATTGGGTAAAACCATACAATTTGAAACGTTCCCCAATGACAAAAAATTTTATTTTAAATTTCCAGATATGCCGATCGAGCCAAACAAATAGTGTGCAAAGCGGTTGTGAATGAAGATGCTAATGCTAAATTAATTAGGGAATTAAAGGAAGAAATTCAGCGTTTAAAGGAACTTTTGAAACAAGAAGGACTGATGGTGGAAGGGGGCGCGGAAGGAAGTACAGATCAAGAAGGAGAAATATTTCAGGGTCCTAGTGACGCTAATGCTAACGTTGACACTCGGCGAGAAAGTACAGTTCAAGGGCTTGGACGTCCTAGGCGAGGAATGAACAGTACAAGCAGCATTGCAGAAGAAGCTGTCGATCAGCTTCATGCAAATGAAAAACTTATAGCAGGTGAAACTATCCCTTCGTAATTCGTATTTATTTTTATTCAACATTTAACTCTAATATATCGAATTAGTCTAATGCACTCAAAGGAATAAAAGAATTTGTCGCTTTGCTTTTGATAGAACTTAACGAAACCTGGGAGGATAAGCTCAAACGAACGGAACAAATCAGAATGCAAAGGGAAGCCGTTTTTGCAGAAATGGGCGTTGCTGTGAAAGAGGATGGTAATGACAATTATTTTTTAAAGATATTATTTGCAAAGAATTTTAATATCGATTGATCATTTTTAAAAGGTGGGACGGTTGGAGTCTTCAGTCCTAAAAAGACACCGCATCTAGTCAACCTTAACGAAGACCCTTTCATGTCAGAATGTTTATTATATTATATTAAAGACGGAGTCACTAAAGTTGGTTCCGCCGGATCTGATGTACCTCAAGTATGTCTTCAAGTTCTATAAGATTTGGCTAGCCTTCGATATTGAAGCATAGAATTTTTTAAGAATAATTTAATTAATATAATGACCTTCCTCCAGGACATACAACTTTATGGCGCACATATCAAGGATGAGCACTGCATTTTTCATAACGAAGATGATGTAGTGACCTTAATCCCCTCTCCTGGTGCCGAATGCTACGTAAACGGTAGAGAAATCGACAATCCTGTCGAATTGACATCTGGGTCACGGGTCATTTTAGGAAAGAATCATGTATTTCGATTCAACAACCCTACCCAAATGGCAAGAAAACTTTTGGATGAAACGGAAGAACCTCAAGCAGAAAGTGCTCTATCTGATTGGAACTATGCTCAGATAGAATTACTGGAAAAGCAAGGTAAACAAAACAAAGTTTCCTCCAACTTTTATTTTTTAAATTTGGAGTTTTCAGGTTGGCTATATTAATGTAATCGAAATTTCAGGGATTGACTTGAAGCTGGAAATGGAAAAGCGATTGGTGTCACTGGAAGAACAGTTTCGAAAAGAGAAAATAGAGGCGGACAACGCTTTTGAGCAGCAAAGAAAGGTAGAGTTTGTGTTTAATTCTTTCAGATGTTGGCAGATGAACTTCCTCCAGGGAAAGTTTTTCACGAATATACTTTTGTTAAAAAGTTCAATCACTTGTGCATTTAATACTTCTTAAATATCCTTAAAATGGACGATCTATTCCCTAATTCTTGTCCTATGTTTTACTTGACTAGGATTACGAGGCCCGAATCGACGCCCTGCAAAAACAGGTAGAAGAACAGTCAATGACAATGTCAATGTACAGTAACATGTCTGCCAGTGCTGCAACGAATATGGAAGATTCTCATATTATGCTATCCAGCTCGTACCTCAGCCAAGGAGACGATGGTCATATTATGCGTAATTAAATCATAAATTCATACACTATTACTAAACCCTTTGTTCGAGTTCATGCCTTTTAAGATTTGCTAATGGTTTTAAAAGACACTGAATGTGTAGCCGTCATCCAATGGACAGAAAATGAATACAACTTAGCTATGAAAGCGTTTCGCAAATGGAGATCACATAGATTTACTTCGATTCGGGATGACCTATGGGGAAACGCTGTGTTTTTGAAAGAGGCTAATGCGATTTCCGTTGAACTGAAGAAAAAGGTTCATTTAATTGTAATCCGTAGTATTGGTTTGAAAAGATTTTAATTAAATTTTGGTAATTTTTCAGGTGCAATTCCAATTTACTTTAATGACGGAAACTTTATATTCTCCCCTCCCAACCGAACTCTCCTCACTGTGCAATAGCAGAAACAGTTTGATCGATGAGGACGATGAAGGTATGACAAAAACTAGGAAGACGATCGTTGCAGCAGAAGTTCAGGACATGAAAAACGGGGCGATTCACTATTGGAGCCTTGAAAAATTGAGGTAATTTTTTCCTAGCGTTAAAGCTAATTAGCTCAATTATAAACGCACAGTAATATATTCTCTTTTATTTAAAATTGGACTAGGCAAAGACTTGAAATGATGCGTGAAATGTATCAGAACCTTAGTGACGATATTTCTCCTACAACTCCTGGCCAAGCAATCACTACAGCCAATTCCAGCCAGTCATCTCAAGACGGGCCAAATGACCCCTTTTATGACCGCTTTCCGTGGTTTAGGTTAATTGGTAGAACTTACGTATACCTTTCCAATCTTATCTATCCCGTTTCATTGTCTCACTGTCGAGTACCTGTTGTCAACGAGCATGGGGATGTTAAGGGTTTTTTGAAAATCATTGTCCAAGTAAGCAAGCCAGAAGAACCTGATAACAACAGTATGACCGTCGATGGAGGCTTCGTGGTGAGACAGAGTGCTCGGATTAGCTTTGACGATGATACCAATGAAAGGGAAGAAGGACTGAATAAAGAGAATAATGAAATCAACGAAGGTCAACCCCAACATCTTCAACGGGGTCAAGATTTTACTTTCCGAGTTGTGGTCGTCAGCGCAGTGGGTATCGATCAGAATTTCTCGGATGTGTTTATTCAGTTTAAGTACGTTGGTTTATTTTTGCTTCATTCATTAACTTTGACCAATGTAATTGATAAAATTACTTGCACAGATTCGTTAATCAAAACAATGAGACATTTTCCACAGAGCCGGTTAAAAACCCTGGGAAAGGGGTACCAATACTTGTCTCTTATCATCAAAATGTAAGTCATACCTGCTTAATTCGATTTTAATGCAAAAATCGACATTAAACTATGAACTATAAATTTACTTGCTCGGCCCTCGTAAAGATCACTGTAGCTGTGACTGGTGCATTCGTGGATTACATCAAATCGCAACCGATTCTTTTTGAAGTGTTTGGTCACTACCAGCTGCACCCTTTGCACAAGGATTCGAAGCAAGATGGAGTGTAAGAAAATTAAACTTTTATGATATTTAGTAGTTTTACATTTGATAAATAATCAAACTTTGGTGTAGTTTATCCACTCCCTCCCGTAACCCTCCAAGACGTCTGCAGCAACTGCCTCCGATTCCTATTTCTGCACCAGTGAGGTCTACAAAGTTCCCAATGTGTCCGACATTCACCACCATTTCGACAGTTTTATCCCCATCTAATTCCATTTCATCTTCCCTCGTTGCGAAGAAATTGGAGTTACTGGTTTGGTTCGAAATTTGTGAATTAGCCCCTAGTGGAGAGTACGTGCCCTGCATTGTCAATCATGGAGATAGCAACCCTTGTAGAGGAATATTTATACTTCATCAAGGTATCCAGAGAAGAATTCGAGTTACCATTGTTCACGAAACTGACGAAGATGTTAAATGGAGGGACGTCCGAGAAGTACTTGTCGGTACGTACAAATTTGAAATCCAAATATTACAATATATTTGCAGTATTAAAATTAAAATGGATTTTTGCAGGCCGAATTCGTATCACACCAGAGTCAAAATACGGAGACGAAAACTTAGATGAAGAAACCGATGACCACGTTCTTAGTTTGGGCCTTTTCCCAGGAGAGTATTTAGAATGTCTAGGAGAAGATCGATCGATATTCAGGTTCGAAGGTGCCTGGGACTCAAGCCTGCACAATTCTCCACTTCTAAATCGATCCACACCTTCAGGCGAACACGTTTTCTTAACAATTTCAGCTTATTTGGAGGTACATAATGGATGACAATCCTAGTTATTTATATTTTAACACCCTCGAGTTAACCCTAAAATCAAAATTGTATTCGATTTCAGTTGGAAAACTGTGGACAGCCAGCAATTGTGACTAAAGATCTTTGCATCGAAATTCATGGAAGATCTGGCCCTCGGTCCTTTAAACAATTTTTTTCAAGTCACATAAAAAATGCCCCCGATGCAAATCGGCTCACAGGACTATATGATCTTGTACTTCGTCGTGCAACTGATAATGGTAACTACTTTTTTCTGTGTTCAACCGATTTTCACATATTTCAGGAATTTGATATGAAGTAAATGCAAATAAATCCATATATTTAGGTTGTGGCCGAAGTTGTCGCCGATTCCGAAGAGTTTTAGATACTAGCTCATCCTACGTTCGCGGTGAAGAAAATTTATGTGGTTGGAGACCAAGAGGAGATTCACTTATTTTTGATCATCAATGGGAACTGGAGAAGATCAGAAGAATCGAGGAAGTCGAGAAAGTCCGACATGCTCTTCTACTTCGAGAAATTTTGATCCCAGCAAATCCAAGAGAAACCTTCGCAGCCAGAAAAAGTATATGTAGTAGCAAAGAGGAAAAGGTAAGATAGACTTCTTTTAAATATGTTTAAAAAGTTGTTAACCAAAAATGAGTAATATATCATCCTCATTCTCATTTTCTGTACCACAGGAAGTTTGTAATCTAGCAGCGAAGGAAGGTCGCTCCCCAGTACCACCAACTGTAAAATCGACTTCAATAGACCGTGACGTTTTAACTCAGGACCAGAAGGATCTCCTTATGAAGTTTGTGAACCTCATGCAAGACAAGCTGATGAAGGTAAATTCTGTCACAACTTCAGTTAATTTGAAACCAATCATTAAAACAAGAATTGAAAGGCGACAATGTTAGTATTTACAGGAAAGAGATTTGGCATGTAATACAAATTTTATGATGACGGATGAAGGAAATGAGTATGCTGGGGTTGAGGGGAAATCCCTCACACCATCACCATCGTCCGAGTATGTGTTTTAATTAAAAAATGATTCATGATATATTTTTTTAATCTCCAAGATTCTAAGATGCATAATTTGTTTCGACAATTAGAAACATTTGCAATCAAGTGCATCTAAGGGATCTGACAGCGGAACGACCACGGTCGCTCATACTTTCAGGATCATTTGCCAATTCTCTGATGCCCCCTTCGTCAAATAACAAAACCTCGCCTTCATCCCCTACTAAGGAGTATTTTATGTACATTCCAGAGATAGAGGAAATTAGAATTAGTCCTATTATATCTCGGAAAGGATACTTGCATATTTGTGATGATCGACGAGGTGTGTGGAGAAAGCGCTGGATTGTTGTCCGCAGGCCTCACGTATTCCTCTTCCGTGATGAGAAAGATCCTGTCGAAAGGAACGTAATTAATTTGGCTAATTCTCAAGTTATTTATGACCCTGATGCTGATGGTCCACAAGCTACAATATTTACGTAAGAATCCCAATTTAACCTATGCAAATAAACTATTACAAAGTGTAGGATTTAAACGTTTTGATCAACAGAATTGTAACAAGAGAAAGGACTTATACACTTCAACCCCCACAAGATAAAGATGTATTGGATTGGCTCTACGCTATCAGCCCATTATTGGCTGGTCAAATAAGGTAGCAAATCTTCCAAAGATTTTAATAAGACTATTAGATAATTTAAAAAGTCAGTACATTTTTTAATTTAATTTATCAAGGTCTCGTATGGCTCTTCAAAAAGCTGCCGAGAAACCGTCTCCTGTCCAAGAGTGTGCCAATATATTTTAATTATTAAAAAAACTACCTCAAATCTTTCCTGGGCTTATCGCTGATATCAACTTATGAGTTGTGAGTATTTTCGTGTTGTGAAGTTCGAAATTATTAACTTTTGCTGACCGCGAAAATAAACAAATATCTAAATATCTAACTGCAGTCTTTTGATTACGAGCTCCTCCACATTCTTTCTACGGCAGGGACAATCAAATATCAATTTTGTGGAAAACTTATCAAGAAAATGCTATCATGAAGTTCTGTTGCAGTTTGAGTACATTCATTTCATTTTATTATTTTCTAGCATCTACAGGTGATCCATTAACTAGTTGCTGACAAACGGATTTATTAAAGCTTATTTAATTTCAGAATCGTTTATTTCATAGTAGCCGAGTCTCCGCATCTGAAACACCGGCAATCTGCTGGTTCTTTCAGATTGATTGCATACGTTTCTTTTTCGCCAGTGAGGCTCTTTCCATCGGGATCAAAGCATTTTGTCAATATGATCTCCCTGGACCGAAGGTTAGTTTCACGACAGCACTGACAATCCTGTAAAATACAAGATTAATGCATTAGACTGTAAATAAATTACTTCCAATAATCCGATCAAAACATTAAATAAGTTCTGTAAGTGAAGTACAGAGTGTCATAATAGTTTCCCAGACCTTCATAAAACCGGAATGAGAATTGGCCGAGGGTCTCACTTTGGAGGCACAACTTCCTTCACACTTGCTCACGGCCACTTCACCTTCACAGGTTCTTTCAAGCTGTCCCGTCACGCCATAAATCTCTGAAACCCAAATGCATTCCAAATTCCATTTCCCTTTGCTGGTTCTAATCGTTACGCAGTGAAAAATTGAATTTTTTGAACAAGTTCAAGTAAAGAGAAAGGGTGGATGAAGTTGAGCATCTATAATACCTTTTATTATGTGAATGGTCGATGGTAGCGTTTCACAGGCATGACACAGCCCATAATTTAGTAGACATACAGTCACTGGTAACAAAATACCAATTATACGTTGGACTTGGTAGGTTGATGTAGAACTTTTCATTCTTAATATCTTGTATGGAACTCCGGAGAAAGCTAGTCTCAAGTTACCCTGTAATCGATACATGATTAAAATAATTTACCTCTAAGGGAGCAGAGCTAAGTTGAGACAGATTATGAGCTTTTTCAGATACATTAAAAAACCTGTCCTGTTTTCGAATGGATATTTAGTAGGTAAAAGGACATTTGTTAATATTAAAAGTAGTGGAGTAGAGTACGATGGAAAAATACCTGAGGGTTTGTATAAGGGAAGTTTGCTAATTCATGACTCTGAAATTAGATCCACATCCTTCGGTACTATCGATGCCGCGATGCCATCCCAATTCCTTGAGTGCCTTGGATTTGATCTGACACTTGTAATGCAGTCACTCACAATACAAGACTGGAACGGAGAAAGGAGTCGTATTCTCTTTATATAAATGCAGGATTACTTTTGATTCCTTTCTGGTGTCCAACCCGATACTCATAGGGAGAAAAATAGCTAAACTGTTGTTATTGTATTTGAGTTTGAAATGGTACGTTAATGCATTTTATGCCCACCGTATGTTATATATAACCGTTTTCATGTAACCTGAATTTGTCCCACGCTGTGTCTTCAATAGGATTTCCTAAGGACTGCGGGAACCCGACATGAGATTTAGTTCGTCGTCCTCAAATAGCAGGGCTGAATGTGAAACTGATATTTTATTAAGTGTAGATAGGGACAGAAATACTACGAAATCCACTTGACGTCAAGCTGGGATGTTCTAGATTATCGGTGTTGGGACTTCTTAGAGATTGTTACCAAATCCTAAATTTTTTACTGTGTGGTTGTGCATGAAATAATTCAAGACACCGTGCGAGGTGTGACATTGGATTCCGTGTGCCTATATGAGGCCATGAGGGATCATCGCCATAAATAAAAATATGCTTAACTAACAGAAGGTGCATTTCTTGGGTATGATATATGTCCGGAATTTAAATTAATCCATCCAAGCAAGAAGACGAAGACATATTTCTAAACGTCCTTCGGAAACAACCCCCCTTGGTCTCCATGATGATCTATAAAATTGATGAACCATCGGTGTTTTCTATGCCTAGCGCTAGCCCAGTTGCTTTTTGAAAAGAGAGCGGCCGAGCGGGAAGTGATAAAGATCCCATCGTCTATCTGTGATTGATTTGATTTGATTATAATAAAAACTATTTTTAAAAGTTCTCTAAATCGGTGACTGTGAGTTTAAAGGTAATCTTTTATCGTATTTTTAAATTCTCAATTAAAACGGCTTTGATTTTAGGCTGCTCCAAATGGAACCTGTCAATCCAAAAACAATTTTGTCAGATTCCGACAACTCGGATAAGAAATATGGAGTTGAAAAGGAAAGCGGGAACTTTGATGTGGAGAATCTGAACCCTTTAGAAGAAGATGAGATGGAAAAATGCACCTTCAAAATACTTGCTCTTCAAAATCCACTTGTAATTTCAAAACTTCAAAGTTTTTCATTTTATTTAGATTTTATTAAAATGAATGACGTTTATTTGTAAAGATCCTGAGTGTCCTGTTTGAATACCTGAATCTGAATGACATCAAGTCCTGCCGCTCCGTCTGCCACTTGTGGAATAAGAATTTGAAGCATGGATTCCAGGAAAAAGCTGTAATAAGACTGAACATGATTTATCCAGAAGACCATCAAACCCCGGAGGCGTGTCTTCGCAACATAGAATTCCCTTGTAATAATCTCCATATGTCAAGAATGGATTTTTTCAACTCTGACCTTGGTCAAATATTTGAGTTGTATGGAGAGGCCTTAGAATCTATTACATTGGATGATACTGAAGTCTACGGTCAACTAGTTTCCTCATCAATCATAGGCAACTCCTGCGTTTATGAGTATGACGAGGACGTAAAAAGTAAACTAGATTGGAAACAGTTGATGTGTTTATTCCAGCGGTGCCCAAATCTTAAAAGTCTGGAGTTGATAAACTTACCCGATGTGGTCAATCATGAAGAATTTCTTAAACTTGTGGGGATGAAAAACTGCTTGCCAAATTTGAAGAGACTCTCATTTGAATCTGTTTCTGGGTTAGCGGACGTTCAGTTTATAATGGATTTCCTGGATTTTGCACCAAATTTGATTGAGCTTGAATTTAACGTCGCATTTGATGACGAGTTAAATAAGTTTATGAGTGTCATGCAGTTGAGGAGTGGATATATGGAGCAGATTCAAATTTTAAAGTTTGGCCATCGCATGATGGAGATTTCGTCTGAAACGCACATTCAATTGATTCAAACATTACAGAATATTGATTTTACGAATTTAAGACATTTGGAGGAGTTCATTTGCATAAACTCTGATATTGGAGATGAAACATTCACCAGGCTTCTACAGAAACTTAGCCAGACGCTAGAGATTTTGAAGATCGAAGATATGCAAGAAACAGAAACACGAACTCGGAGGGATAAATTCTGTCCACAATTTCCAGTTTTCATGGACAAGATGAAACATTTAGAAATTAAACGTGTTGATCTCGCATTGGGTTGGTTAGGTTCGATTAGGTTCTTGGAACAACTTCCGAATCTTAAAACTTGTATCCTCCACTAATCTGATTACAATATTAAAGCTAAGGAAAATAAAATATTCTGGACACGGTTTTTCCCTGGAGGTTCTAAAATGAATGGATTCCGTCATGACAGACTCGTACATTTGCAACTTCCACGAGACACAGGGAGTATTAAATATTTAAAGAATATCAAAGATTACTTCCCAGAACTCAGGCGTCTCTCGCTGGACTTGTATAAATCACAAATGGTTGCAGGAGTTATCAAGACCTTTAAAGATTCCAAGATTGAACATCTTTGTCTAAGACTTACTGTGACGCAAGCGTTCGATGCAGCCATTACTGGCATCCCTGCTACACATTGTAAGAACATTATCAAAGACCAGACTTATTCGCCTGATTCGCCAGTTGATAACACTTTGAAAGTATCAAACTCATTTGCTGACTGGAAACGTAAGTTTTTTTAAAATAGCTAAATTTTTTTTTTCTTTTCAATGATTTTAAAATGTTTTTTTTAAGGCTTGAAAAAGTTGTCAATCATCAACAAAACTCTTTGCCCTTTGACTGAGGTTGCCATTTTTTATGGATTTGCTCTAGCTGGAAATATTACAAGTCTTCAGTTGCAGGGTTTTAAGGTAAGGGTTCAAGCATACATTCAACATAACATTTCTTTTAAACAGAAAAAAATAAATTTTACAGATCAAGGATGTTTATCTGATGGAACTTTTGGATAAGATGCCCTTTCTGACTCTCAAAATTAGATTTTGTGATGTTTTTGGAGCTAGTGGGATCCAGAATAGAATTGAGCTTAAATCTTCTTACAGGGAATTTTTGTATCCACCCTTGTATCAACCCGGCTCATCTGCAGGTGCAGGTTCGATCCTTCCAAAGTAATTATAGTAGAGTGGGGATGGATAATTTTTCAATAATTGTTCTTACAACTAAATACCTAGTAACTATCCATACTGAACGTTCGTAGATTATGCAAAGAAATTTGAAGTACCATCTCAAGATAATTTTCTACATATTGAATAAATCTTGGGACTTTGTTGATAAATATTATCCCCATCCTCTCTTCACATTTTTCTATTATTACATGGAACGTTATCATTTGGAAACTATCCTTGATTAATGATTACATACAATTATATTTCCTAGGGCCCGTTTTGCCAATCCTTGCCATTATTAGAATGAAGATAGACCACAGACTAGCCTCAACATTTCCATTGCCACCTCCATTATACTATCCCATGCAAAACCCGTAGTTGTGTTCCAAAGACGAAACTTGGTCTTTTTCAAACGCAACACGCATTTGCCTGTAATTTAAAAACCTACTCCAAGCAGCTACGAATGGCCCGTTCGTTTGCGAAAAACTTTTGATAATGTCCTTCCTAAGCCTAACACCCCTTATCACTATTCTAATTTGCAATTCATGTCTTTTCGTAGAGGGCATTTATAAAGAATTTCCTTGCGCTAGGTCAATAGTTTGAGAAACCACCATGGGCCTACCCCTACGGTCCCACCCCTCACATGTAATCTAATTTGACAAATATTAAAAAAACATCTCATGTTTTGTCCAAAAAGATATTTTCACGTAATTTCGTGACTCTAAGTCAATTTTCTGGTCAACCCCCTACGGTCAGCCCCCACTTTGATCATTATCAATCCGTACTCCAAATTCACCTTTACTTTCATCTAAAGATCAAGTCTGTGAATTTTAGGGATTCTCTTACAAATTAAACAAAACATCCCACAATGGTCGACCCCCACGGGTCAATACTTCGACAGATATGTCACAGACAGTCACTGGCCATTTATATTGCAGTCAGGTACCTGCATGCCAAATCTGATCTGTGGGTGTATTTTTATAAATCCCCCTATGATTGACCCTCACGGGTCATTTCTTTCATGCGATTGAAAAAAATATATCCTGGTACTTTATATTTTTCATTCATGTACCTGCATACCAATTTTTAGAACTGTAGGTGCACGTTAAGAAGACCCCCTATGATTGACCCCCGCGGGTCATTCATTTGGTTTATAAATTCCACATTCACCTATTATATATTAACATTAAAAAATATCTTACCATATACTGCCAAGCCAATACAAGAGTATTAAAATTAAATTAAACTTGAACATAAGGTATCCCAATGAACACCGAATGTTTTATATACAGCTCTGAATCAACGCTGACATAGAATCATAGAATAGAAGAAATGAAGGTAAACTATGCTTTAGAGTGGGAAAGAGCTTCCTGGTATTACGTACGGAGAGAGAGCTCAATCGGTTTAATCCAAAAATTTTGGACCAACTAATTTAAAGAATCTTCCCATTTAATTTATACTATAATAATTATGGTTAAATATTTTGACTCAACTCTGACCTCGACCTACTTTTCTGACCCTACAAAGTCCATGCCATAAAAAATTTAAAAAAACAGCACACGAATTATCAGCAAAATACAGAGCAACGTGTTCAAAAAACTAAACCAGAACTAACAAAAGTTTGAAGTCAGAAAATATTTCTAACAATAGTTAATTCAACGTGAAGGAGAAGGTAAATGATAAAAAACTATTTTTAATTGATTAACTAATAAACTCTTTTCTCTAATACAATACCTGATTATACCTGATAACCTATTGAACATTCACAATATTCACACGTCGTTTTTTGACGACCCTACCTAGACTGTACCCCGTCTCCTTCTATCATTCTGAGTATATACCCTACCCTAATGGTGTCCGGTCGACATCACTAAAGTCGATATCCATAAAGGTATTGGCCATAAGTTTTTAAGCATAAAAAAAAATATC
>JAQFYM010000919.1:0-45302 GCA_034694785.1 Agrenia bidenticulata
TGTGTACATTTGATACTATAAATGCAAAACTTCGTATCAACACTGTCTACATTTATCTTTTTTTAAGTATTTTTTTATATCTTTCTAATTTTTTTGCAATTTTTTTAATTTACGTAAAATTATACAGATATTAGGCGTGTTAAATAATTTTACTTAAAAAAAGTAACAAAAATTAAAGTTAAATTGAACCTATAGTAAACAATAAAATACTATAACAAATTTCAACTAAAAGATATTTTAAAAAAAATATATTTTGATCAAGAAATACATTTTCAAGATGTATATTTTTACGTCTATTTTTTTTGTATTTTTCAAACTGTAGAATTTATGATTGTGTCTGTTTTTTTTTAAATATTGTTTTATTTAAAAACTCATAATATAAAAACGTTAGAATATGTCTTTTTGAAGTTTACTACCATAGTAAGTCGTTTTTCGATAGCAAGCTTTATGGTCAAATATAATCATCTTTTTAAGTATAGTAAAATAATTTCTACAGTAAAAAAAATAACCAATAATCTTTATCAACAAAAAACAAGATGCAAATACTACGCTATGCAGCATAAAGGATTTTTTGCAGTTTTTTTTTATGTCTACTTGCATGTTTTGTTATGTTATGCAAATTCTTTTCTTAATATAGTAAAAATTTTAAGTACAAGCCTATTATTGCTAGACTACTCTCACATTACATGTAACATTTTAATGCAAAATTACTATTGTTAAAAGGCATTTTGTTGCTTTCTTTCTTTAGTAGCTGACGATTGTATTTAATATTATTTATTTTTAAAAGAAGCAGCGCGATTTTTTTTAACAAATTTTTTTTTTTCATAAATATGCAAATATTTGTATTTGAATACTTTCATGATTC
The DNA here is from genome assembly GCA_034694785.1 of Agrenia bidenticulata. Classification (NCBI taxonomy): domain Eukaryota; kingdom Metazoa; phylum Arthropoda; class Collembola; order Entomobryomorpha; family Isotomidae; genus Agrenia; species Agrenia bidenticulata. Next base: position 866 of record JAQFYM010000919.1, read on the forward strand.
TTTCCTTGCGGATTTTTTTACAATAATAAAAGTAATTCAATTATTTATTTTTTTCAGTTGTTTATAACTGTAATATAACAGAAAAAATAGTATAAAGCGAAACCAGGGATGAGCAGATTTATATTTTTTTTTGTGGTAATATGTTTGAGAATTTTCTCGGTAACGCTAATATTTGGAAATAACCTTTTGCTGATATTTTATTGTTACAATGAATTTTAGATGTGAAAACATTATAAAATATTTTACAAAAAAACAAAAAATACAAATATTTGGCATAAAAACGTAAGAAAAGTTTATCTTACTAGTAAATTTATTACTATAGCATTTTTAAAAAGTAATTTATTTTTCTTATCAAAAACATGTCAAACTAGAATTCTTTTAAACGCATGGCTTACGAAGGCAAATTGTCTCGTCATAAAATTAACTCCTTATATTATACTTAAAAAAGACAAAATTTACAAATACTTTTTTATAAAAGAATGAAACGTAAAATAAGCTTCTCATACAGTTTGTTGCATTGAAAATATTTTTTTCAATTAAAATTATGTTATATGGGATTTTAAAGTAAGTCTATGCACAGAAAATACAGGTTGATGTTGCTTGAATGAAAGACATACAGAAAAGTGTGTTTTTTTTGGTACTACGCATGCATTCAAATTATGTTTATATTAAATGAGTGTGTTAACTGCACTGTTTATTAATATTACAAGTTATACCTAGAAAATAATGTTTTTATATTTTAACCGCATCATTCTGGGTTTAAAAAGACATTATCGGTTACCGTAATAAAAGTTTTTTAAAAAACTTTTATTTGTTGTTGTTGGGGTAAACCTAACATGTTTCATCTGTCTATAAAGATGTGCATTTATGTATATTACTGTATATTCTTGTTTTCCGAAAACAAAGTCTCATCTACAGAACTGTTTTTAAAGAGCGTGGTTACTGTATAAAAAATTCCTAAAATGTATTTTTGTTAATTTAAAGGCTGTATTAAGATATAAAAGCACTTGCAATACTTCTTACAGAATTCTTTTGTGTAAAAGGGACTTTTAAATACGCCAAATCTATAGTTTACAACGCTTAAAAGGGTTATTAAGGTTTTGTATAAAATACTGTTGGATTCAATGATCTGTATGTAACACAGCATTTAAAAAGTATTTTTAGGATACATTTACTAGGAAACAGTTTTTTGCTATAATTTAGTTTTTTATATTCTTTTTTTTTTTTTTTTTCGTTTACATGCCTTAGCAAAAAATAAAACCTTGTATTTCGATCTAAAAACACCGGGTTTGTTTTTTTTGACCCAAAATTACAAAGTTCTTGTTATTAGGAAAACAACGTCTGCTTAAATTTTTTCTGGTGATTGTATATTGGTTAATAGTCGTATACGATACATAATGAAAAAAAAACTGAAACTACAAAGAAAAATACAACGATTATCTTTTAGTACTAGAAGTATAAACTTTTATATAACCGTTGTTTTGGTCTTAAAGTTTACAAACATATTTTCAGCATATATACCTTATTAGTTTCGTTGCTTTTTTATTGAATAACAAAAATATAGCATTAAAAAGAAAAATAAAAAATAGTCATTGCCAAAAAAAAGAGGGTCGAACATATTTTAGGCTATTACCAGAAAAATATCAAAATTTTTATTTGCGAATAATTTCATGCCTATCCCTGCGCGAAACACAAATGGCCTTAGGTCAGAATATGATGTATTATATGACAGGGTAACATAAATATCTGCTTCTTATTGCATATAAGACAAGATGATATTTGCCTGTATAAGATAATGTTTTTTTGACCAATTTTTATGTAGAGTATTTTTTGTTGTTTGTAAATTTGCAACTACTGTGCTTTTAACCTTCCTCTGAAAATTTTTTTAACAAAGATCTCGATTTCACCATGCGGATCTCGTAACGACTGGAAAAGCACATATTTTGTAAAGTTATAACTTATGACATATATACATTTTTTCATCTGATATATGGCGGGATTGTTTTTTTTTTGTAACACATCTATATAAACGCAAAAAAAAAAAAAAAAAAAAAACTTTAAATTCCATTAAACCTAGTTAAACAAGCATATTTACTCTGGTACTTTTGTAAGGCAAGATATAGATGTAGGAAAGCTTATTGTTTACATCATATACAAGTTTAATACTATAGAAGCCCTAATAAAAAAATTATTCAATGTAAAAAATATTTAAAGTGCAATAAATAATAGAGTTTTATTTTAAAATATTAAATATTGTAAACATATGTAAAACAAGCAAAAAAATGATTTAATAGGTTCTCTTGTAGAGCTTTATAAGCCGAAAAGTTTACACAAGGCAACTTTTCACAAAAAAAAAACATAAGAGGCTGCTAAAATTGCTTGCGCGCCCGAAAATGACATTGAAGTATGTATTTTATAGTTTGTATAATATTAAATAGTTGTTATTTGCAACAAGAACGACGGACCGTCACATTATTCGTATTTTATTAGCTGTAAACTGATACAAATAGATAAATGGTAGTTTTTTATAACTTGTGTATATGTTTGCTATTCAAAAAATTACGCGTGTAGCAAATCTTTTTTTTTCGGTTTTGAATCAATTATAGTCTAATCTATCAGTATATGTGCTATCGCTTTTATACCGATAAAAATTCAACTAGTTTTATTTTAAAATGCAACACAAAACAAAACACATCTTTTATAATATATAAGTTAGCGGCCATGTATAAAGCACGCAAAGTACACATTGCCTATGCAAACACAATTTTTGGTCCCTAAATAAAAAAGTGTGTCACTAAAAATGATTTTTTAGTTATCTCAATGTATACATTGCTAAGTTAAAAAATTTTCCGCTACTTTATAACCCTGTACATATGGTTATAATAAACCGTGCTTTTTTTCTTTATATTAACTATTGAGCGTGTAACTGTACATAATTCATAAAAGTAAAAAAAAGTTAATCGTCGGTAAAAAATGATTGCAATAATTCTTGCAGTAGTAAACTACGCATGTAAAATATGATGGATTGGGCTTTTTGGATGTCGTTCGCATATTTGAACTCCAGAAAGACACTAAGCGGCTCAAATATAGCCTTACATCATAATTTTTTATACTTCATTGTGTGTTATTGGGATCTTATACAGTGGTGGTCGAAATTTAAGTCATTATTTGCCATACAAATTGCACTTTACTTAATTTTAAAGTATCTAAGACCACGTTTAAAGTATAATATTCACTTAAACTAACTTAAGTAAAATTTATTAGGTAGATTTTTTTTTTTAATAATTATAAAAATTTCATTTTCTTACAAAAAATAAAAAATCTTAAAATCTTTTGATTTAGTAGAAACACGTTGTAAGAATATGCGTTTTTAATGTTTAAAAATTTAGTGAACGGAATATTTTAGTACATTTTTACTAAAATTTCGCCCAGAACTGTACTTGTAAATTTTAATTTGCTACGGTAAATACTGCAAACACTGCAATATTGTGACGTATATTTTTACAATTCCTTGTCGTTTTTGCACTAAGTTGTAGATACTAAAATAGTTTTTTTTACTGTAAAATTATAAGTTTGTTTATGTATGGATCTTTAAAAATAATTTTTGAGTTGTACATGTTTACTAAATGTGCAGCACGCATTCAAAGCCGTATAAACTACTAAATTATGTATTTTTTGTTTTTAAATATTTTAAAGCAAAAAGTACAATTCTTAAATTTTAAAAACATTTAATTGCCGATTTTTGATGTTTTTTACACATGAAAAAAAAAAAAAATTTAAAGCTGGTTCAAAATACTTTTACATATATAATGCTTATTGATAACATTAAACTATAAGCTGTAAATATAAATGTGATATTTTTCAACTTTTTCTTTAAAAAATTATATTCTAAAAAAAAATTAAAGTAGATATGCAACACAAAATTTACCTTTTGTAAATTTATTGTCAAAAATGACAAACTAAGAGCGTATAAGACAAATCAACTACTCATATTTATGCAAAACATGCCTTTGCAAAATATATGGTTTTTTCGGAAATTAATTTTTTTTTTTAAAAAATAAAAGAGTTTGGAAGTATTAAATACAGACCTTGTATTATCCTGAAGTTAACAGAGTTTTGTATACTTATATAGTGAAACACATAGAAATATTTTTATTATATACAAAAAAAAATATTTGTAAAAAAAACGCATATAAAATAAGTGCGTATGCTGCTTTTAATTATAAGAAAATTTCTAATATGAAAAAGTTTATATATAAAAGCAAACATCACATGGTGAGCAAGTCTTTCAAATCAGCAGCAGAAAAATGTGTTTTGCATAATATTCTCATAATTTTAACTTAAAGCAAGCTAAAAAAGTTTAGGTAAAAAATATATCTTCGTAGAAATAATTTACTTTTTCAGACAAGAAAATGCCATTATTATATAAAAAGTACCATTTTAACAAGTTTAAAAAGTTTTCAAAAGCAGTGTTGTTTTTTATCGTAGTTGATGTCAACCCTAAAATTCACTAGCTGATTTTTTTTGGAAATAAAATGAACAACTTTAGTGTTCTAGATATATATAATTTTGCAAATACATTTTTTTTGCTGTATTTTTTTACCATTCTTTTTCAAACTTAATTTTTCAAATTATTTTTTTTTCAAGCTTATTTTATTTAAGCTGTTCCTATTTTATGTCTTTTTTTTAGTATTAAATATTATATTAAATATTTTATTGGCTAAATCTGTCTAACGTATAAATTTTTTTTTACACAGTAACAGAAATATCTATACAAATAAAGTATATAATTGTAAGAAATACTTGTTTATAATGTACGTAAAAGAGGTTTTTATAAGATTATGAAAACACGACGTTTGAAAAGCTCTGTCAATTATGATTTTTTATCGAACAAGGTTCGCTTCCATGTGTAAATGTATTTATTATATATTCTACGTGCATTTCACAATTATTTATAATTGGAATAAATGTATTCATATACACAGACTAAAATAGCCAATGCGATTATAACTTGCCAAAACTGTATTGTGAACGCTCAAAGACCGTAGTTCGTTAAACAAGTAGCAAAGATTTTTATCCGCAATTATTTGTTTTTAGAAAAAATAATCAATCGTTTTTTTGTCGTATAGGGTGTTACATCGTCTTTTTATCATCGCTAACATTTGATGTTTTTGCTTCAAATCATTTTTTGGACCCCCTATTTTACATATAAATAAGTGATTTTTTTTCTTGTATTTTGTGCAGTTTGGACGTAAATATGCCTCATTGATTAAACCGAAGAAAAATTACAAGTTTTGAATGTAATTTGGTAAATATAAAAATAAAGTGCGAAATTTAAATTGCTATTTTCAGAAAAAAACAATTTAAAATTATGAATAAAAGTGAGTATTTATGCACTTGATTATGAATCAATGATTATTGTTTTTTTTCTTTAAGGGAAGTTTTAAAAAATAAGTTTAAGTATCAGTTTATATGTAAAGGATATTGCACTTACACAAAACAAAATAACAATTCTAAATGCTGTGCATTATCTCATATGCGTTTGATTCTAGTATTCTTATATTTCGAATACGATCTAAAAGGATTCGTAGCCTATATCAACAGTAACGTGGTTTTTTTGGCCATGACACTTTTCGTTTACTATGGTTTATAATTTAAATCGAATTGTTAATCTAAACTAAAATATTACAAATATAACAACAAGATCCAACATATGAAAAAAACAGTGTTTCTGCAATTATCATTTCTAAAAAAGCATATAAAATGGATTAATGTGCTTTTTTGGCGTGGTACCACAAAGATAAATCATATTTGTTCATGAACGATGTTTATACATAATAATCAATCGTATAGTAAGATATTGTGGTTTTAAATACCATTTTTAATCTAGTATTCAAGCATGAAATTAAACAAGTAATCATTTTATAAAAATTACATTGCTAAGCCAAAATTTATCGCAAAACAAGATCTTAACTCTATAAACCCAAACCCTGGGTCGATATTTGTTTTTGCTCTACACAGGAATATTTAGAATAAAAAATTTTTGTAGATAAAATGTCTTTTCGTACATTTGTATGTTTATTTTTCTCATGTAATAAAAGTCTTTCTTTGTTTATCCAGCAAAACAGAGAGAATTGCAAAGAAGAAAAAAATTGTACTTTAATAGTTACGAAACTTTTATATGTATATTATTCACTGTAAATACAAGTTCTTTATTGTAAAAATAATGGCAAAATAAGTTTAATATAATACTTGACTATGCCGTATATTTACGTCAAAAACTAAACAAAGTAAAAAACTAGATTGAAGTGTCTTTACGTACAAATTGCGGTATATTTTTTTTTGTTAAGCACAAAGCCTCTTTGTATTACAAAAAGTGTAAATATCACTTTTGTTCTTGCGCATATATGCGTCAAAACTATAATAGAGGTAAATCACGTACTCATATTTAAATTATTACTACGAAAACGTAAAAAAATCATGACGCATATATGCGTCAATTTTTTAGCAGGAAAAAACAAAGAAAAGGAATATTTATGCAAATCTACACGATAAGTGTTTCACAATTATTACATTATTTTAAAAGAAATTAATACTTGAGGCATGCATAGTGTATAGATTCGTATAATAAAATATGCATGAACTTGTTGTTTTAGATTTTTGTTACGGTTACAGAATAAAAAAATGGTATGGATTTTTTCTAAAATATCACTATGATGAATTAAAGGCGGTAAATACAAAAATAAAATAAAAAAGGTTTTTAGATATATCATTATGAAATGTTCTAATGCCTAAAATAAGATTTTTATTTTGCTTAGAACTACAAAATATAAAAGACTCTATAGTTACAAAACATATATAAAGTAGTAATTTTTTCTCGGTCCAAAATAATCTGGATATTGTGAATAAATAAAAAAAAAAAACAAATCTTTTTTAATGAACAAGATCAATACAGTTTTCCACATCTTTAAATATTATGAAATATAATTTACATAAAAAACCAGTTTTTTTTAATATAAAACACACTTTGAAAAAAATTCTTTTATATGTATTTGCAATAAATTACACATAATTCCATGCAACATATGATTTCGCAGTTAGAAACACAAAAAAATAGAAAGCACGTATTCATGAAACGAAAAATTACTTAATATCTAAATACTTATAGAATATAAAAATTATAAATCAAAGTTTCCAAGGTCTTAATGATGTTTATACATAGTTACAAAATAGCTGTGTCTTTGCATTATATTTGTCATTTCTTTTGCAAAAAAATTATAAAAAAAAAATTATAAATTAATAAATTTGGTTATTGTTTTTTATATTGTTTATATTTTATATTAAATGCAGATAGAAAAGTGTTTCCAAATACCCGGGTATATTTTTTGCCGCAAAATTTGTTAATCGGCTAGCCGGGTTATATACATAGGTACCAGCAGACTTTTTTTAAGAAAGGGTGGCAAAAAATTTTCAATAAAACAAGAATTGAATATTTGCAAAAATATCAAAAATTTTTAAAAAAAATTTGCAATTTTTATTTTTTGAGCAATTTTTTGTAAAATTCAAAGCCCAATTTCTACCCTTAAGTCAGGGCAAGAAATATTTCCAGCCGGTAAGTTCCACCCATCTTCCTTGTTCCTTTTTCTTGATGCCCATAATTATATAATCGGGCATTCAATAAGGTCAAAAAAAATTGCAATTTACTAGTATATTTATTATCATTATGCTGTGATTATAGTAGTTTTAAAACAATGTACTGCTTATTGGCCGTAAAAAAGGAAACGCATAATTACGTGTTTTTATAAGACCAAATAAAAATCAATCTACCTGTAGTATGTAATTAGACAAATAATTTGCATGTGCCTAATTCAATGAACTAGTCGTCTTGTTTGCATATTCAAAATCATAAATTTGTAACTAAAACATAATGTCTTGTGCCAAATATAAATTATGTTACAAAAATATAAAAATATTAAATAGTCGAATCGATGATGAAGCTGGTTTTTTTACAGTGGTTTTTCTTTTTTGTTACAAATATCTTGTGGTAAGACATTCTTTTTAATCTTGCATCTTCTTACATACAAATGCGCCTGCGATGATAGCAAAACTTTTGTAATTTTTGTAAAAAATTACAGATATACATAAAAATTAATTACAAAATTGTACGTTTTTACAAAAAAAAATAAAAACGTTATTTTTATTTTATGTTTGTTTGTAACATTTTATTGTAAATCATACATATACTTATAAATTGCACTTAGAGAATTAAAACATAATCACGATTAGCACATTTTAATGCAAAGTTTGTTACTGCATATGAACGTTTTTTTTGAGGGTCAATGTACAAATAATTTACTTAATTTTGTAAATTTTACAGTGTGAAATATAATTTAAAATAAGAAAAAAAAGCAGCACGGATAAAAAAAAAAAAAACGGCAAAAAATACAAGTAAACATGCTTAAAACCCAAATTTATGGCTGGCATAATTTAACAAGTAGATATTATATGTTTACTACCTAAAAAACTTTTATTGTATATAGCTCATTGTCTTTGATACAAAATTTTTGATGTTAAAACTACAAGAATACCTAGAAAAACGTAAGTTCCATGCATGAATTTTGTGCTTAAACATTTTATGGCAAAAGGGAAGGTACGGGGATACACGTATTACGTTCTTTTTGTAATTTTCCTTTTTATATTTTGTTATATGTTACTGATACGCTTAGAGTCATAAACATAAAAAAAATATTTTACAATAAAAAAAAACCTTGTCTTTTAAAGACCAAAACATGCTTTTGGCATATAAATATTATGTTATGCCCCTTCATATGTAAAAATTTCACACAAACTTACATATATAAATAAAACTTGTTATAAAACTGCATATAAGAAATTCAAGCAAAACAAAATATGCTTTCGAATATTTAAAAAGCATCTATGGGACGTAATTGCATTAAAAAACAAAAAATAACGACTTTCTTTATAAATTTAAAATACCTAAAAAAAATAATTTATAAATTTAAATGCTCAAATAAAAATTACCAAAATAATTTTTTTTGAAGTTCAGACATTTAAATATATTAAATTTGTAGTTTTACTTTGAATAGATATAAAAGCACTACGTTGAAAATAAAGGATACAAAATAATTTCTGTATTAAATGCACTATAAAACAATTCTGTGGTTGTTACTTTACCTTTAAAATTACGTTGTCTGTAATTTATTACACTTGCAGGTCTTTGCTAAGGTAAACCCATCTTAAATGTACGCCAAAACGCGTGCAAAATAAATTCGGTTCTTATAATTGATACTTAATATTACATCACTGATATAGAATATAAAATTTTGCAATATACGCGATAAAATTATTTTTTAATTGCTTATTTCAAAAAATGACATAATTTTTTTTTTGTGGCAATTTTAATGGTATTTTCCAATTATAGTATAAAAGATATTTAACAAAAATTCATTTAATTAATCACGAAGATGTCAATTTACATTTCCAAATGCTTATATCTATCTTCTTTTTACTAGGAAAAAAACCATGTGGTTTTTCATTAAGTATTTTGATTTGCAACATACTAAACTTGGCCTACAATTGCTTTTTTACATTAATCGGTTTTTTTTGTGTAATGCTTTGCAAAAGAAAAAAATGTTTTTTTAAATACAAAGGATAAACATGCATATAATCTAACATTTTTTATTGCGAAATATATTTTATACTTAATTAATGTATAAAAAAAACTTAGGATTTTTACCTTTGTTATATTTGTATATAAAAATGTAGAAGAAGCTCCGGTTATTTTTAAAACTATTAGATCTAGTCTTTATGTTAGTTTTTTTTTGTTAAACTTAGTAATTTCTGTTCGACTTAGTAACCCATATTTAAGAAATTTTTATGCACTACAATGGGCGAGCATTTTATCTGTTTTTTGTACAAATTTAGTAGGCAACGTACCAAAATTCTTTATATACCAGTATTAAAGACAGTACGCGGCATTTTAAATTAGGGTTATTATTTATCAAAGCGGGTTTTTTTATTTCAGATTTGAACTAAAATTATATTCGTTGGAAAAATGCACGAACTAAAAGAACTTGTTTTTATAGTAATCAACATCAGTAATTAAATTTGATGTTATTTTTATTTTATATAATAGAAATCTATAATTCTTAATTCTTAAAAAACTTTATTATACTAAATAGCTTACAAATATCATCAAACTTTATAGAAAGATTTTCTCTCCCCCATTGGTAAATTTACATAAGTAAATAACGCAAAGCCTTTATAAACTTTAGTATTGTTAGTTTTCTTTTACAGACTCCAAAGTAGAAAAAAATTCAATAAAGCTGAATAACTGGTTACAATCGATACTTACTGCTGCAGAAAAGGTTTTTTCATTTTTGATACTTGTAACAATTGCTTATAGAGCAAATTGTTTGTTTATTTTTTTTCAAATCGTAATCTTTTATCTTTCATAATACTATTCATATTTTCAAAAAAAAAAAATTAAAAACAAATATGTACGCAAGATTTCTTTACCAGCCAAAAAACAAATGTATTATACATGAATATCTTGAATTTTCAAAAAACCAATCTAGACGGTCATTATACCATAACTTTCATATATTTTCAGTTTAGATACTGTTAATTTTTGTGCTATACAGTAAACAAGGATTAAAATATTGTTTTAAAACACAGTTTACTTTAAAAAAATTGGCGTGCAGTTGCATACCTATGCGGTGGAGGCAAACAGACAGCGTGCTCGATTACAAAAGTTGCGCCTGAATTTAAGGGGGTCTTTTTTGTGCGAAAAAATACATGCAAAAAAAATAATTTTTCCGAATAATCTTATATATAAAATTTACCTAAAAAGAATTGTGATTTTCTACTTAAAAAATCGTGTTATTAACCCATATTTTTAAAAAAAAATTGACTAGCCCTGTGCGAAAAAATTCGTGGCTACGCCACTGTAGGTATGCAATTAGAATTTTTTAAGTATTTATTCAGCTTAGTAATTTTTTTTGATGATATGGAAACTTTATAAGTTTTTTATAGTAAAGTATGTTATGGTTTATATTCGCAAAACCCTTTCTAGAACAAATTCATTTTTTTTTGGAATCACAATATGAAAAAATTTTAAAACAAATTATGTGCTTGTTAAGACATAGAAAAAACATTTTTTCATTAAAAATGTTACTTAGTGTTTTTTACGCATTTTAGCAATATAAAAAATGTAATATATGTAAAGATGTTTCTGTTAACAAAAACTCGTCTTATAATAAAAGTTCAAAACTAATTCCGTTTCATATAATCTCGCATCAGCTTTACATGGCTCAAGCATTACTATTAGGCACCCGGGTTCATTAAAAATAGTGTATTGTATTTTTGGATGAGGCCGGGAGATCTTTATTCTTTTTAGTGATTGGCATTGTAAAGATGTTTTTTTTTAAAATGTATCTTATTATATAGCTGATAATTTATCAGCTATATTACATGTATATTAATTTTCCTAATTTATCATGTGTCACAAAAGTCACTGATATATTCGCGTTTTGTTTAGTTCTTATTTCCAACTTTGCGCAATAGATATGCCACTGCCCAACATGCTTATTGCAGCTTGTTTTTCGGGCAGTGGCTTATTGACATGCAGTTTTAGGCCCATTTTAGTATCAGGAGTCAAAACCGATTTATCTAGTGTTTTGACTCCAACATGTATATTGTATTGTATTTTGGTAACCATACATTAACATGATGTACAGGAAAAAATATATTATTGCGGTGAACAAAAGTATGACAAAGCAATGGTTATAAAAAAAACAAATTCTTAATATGTTATATTAATATTGCGTTTTTTTTGTGATTCTTGTTTTATCAAAAATATAGATATAAATAAAAAACATTTTGTTACAAGAAAGTTTTTTAAATGTGTGACAACTTTTTCCAAACAAACATCTGTTAAGTTTTAGTTGATGGCTAGTAATTTATACCCTGTTGCGACGTTATGTTATGTTAAAGCACAAAACGTAAAAAAAGTGTTTTCTATGCGAGATATTGCTCAAATAGATATTAATAGATATTTATACGTACATCACAAAAAAAATAATTTTTCTAGGTCTTTGGAACATAGCGATATGATTTTATTGATATATAGAAGAATTACAAAATATAGTCAAGGCTTTGATTTGTTTGCATGTACACATTTATAAAAAATATATGGAGTTTATATATTTATATAGTCCAAAAAGCAATATTGAACAACGTTTAAATGTGTCAATAATATATTGTTACAATATATTGTTAACATTGCATGCTGTTACCTATCCCTGTAGGAAACCACGTACACCTGCAAGTTCAGTAAAAAATTGCAAGTTTTACTGGTTAAAAATATAAGTTGACGATTTATATAAATGTATATAATTTTTGATATAACTATTGGCGTCAGCAGGCGAAAAAAGGAAAAAAGTTTAGGGTAACTACGGTCGAAGTAAGGCAACAGGAATGTGGTTAATTGCTTCCTGACAGTTTTTTTAGGTCATAAGGATAGGATAAAGGTCCACGCTAAAAAACCACAAATAAAAACTCTTGAATACAGAAAAAAAATGCAGAATGTTAAAAAAAGATTTTGATACTTGCACAAAGCAATAAATTATATGTTTTTAGGTGCTTTATTTCCTGAAAAAAAATCCTGCTGACGCAGATATAACCGTTTATCGTGTTATTTTGTATTTCGTATTAAGTATTTTGTGTTTTGGTTTAAGTTGCAAACTTTTTTACTACTGAGATTAAATTAAAATTTAATCATGATGCGGTAGATTCTTAAAAAAATATATTTTGATTGTAAAAATAAAAAATTATTAAATACCTTACCAAAGAAAAACAAGATAACCATATATGGTAGTTATTTGATAGCATATCGTATAAAATAAGTTTGCCTTGCTTACAAATTTACTAATTAATTTTTACAAAAAAAAAATGATTATTTAAGTAGGTATATCGGTATAAAAGTAAGGGGCTACATGTAGCAATACATATCTTTTGGTAATAAAAGAAATATATATATTTTTTTATTCTTTGTGTGCTTTTAAAAATAATTTAAATCGGGTTATTCTTGTTAATAAAATGTCAATTATTTTTTGATTTATGTAATAAAAAGAAAAAATGAATAAGCACAAAGAAATAACAAAAATTTTCCTGACTGTAATAATTACTTTCGGGGTCGCAGTTGACATTTTAGAAACGTATCGGTAGAACGTTTTGCGTGTTAAAGTTTGCGGTTTCATTAATAAAGATATGTAAAAATTTAGTCATACCTTATTTTGTATATGTATCCGTTTCCCTACCGTACAATATTTTTTTTCTAGCACAGCGAGGGTTAATATAATATATTTAAAATACAAGATTAAAATTTAATTTTTTTGGAAAGACTCTCGTCTATTCTATAAATAATGTCAAATTATACAATAACTTTATACAAAAAACACTTATCTGTGATCTTTTTTCATGCATATACTATTACACGCAATTAAAATATTAATTATGAATTTGCAGTAATATGCCTTGTTTTTTTCTAATTCAACAAATAAATTCTCCCCTTTTTGTTCTTCAGGCATAAATGAGATACACACACATTTCCGGTAATCAAATTACAATGCAACATGATTCATGTGGCTCATTGAATTATAAAACATATTTTTTATTGCAGTAAAATACTTTTTTTTGTACGTTTTTACCTTGCTAATATACTTTGCTAGCTAGTTTTTTCACTTTTCTTTACTGTGTTTTTTTGTATTATTAGACAACTAAAGCTAGCAAAAAAGTAAAATTATCTTGAAAAAAAACCTATAGACTTAAAAAGTGAAAGTAAAAATGCAAAAAAATAAGGTATCATTTTATACAAAAAATGAGTCTATTTAGTCAAAAAAAAAAATTTTGTTGTTGTCTGCCCTTAACGCGTCTAAAAATACAGTTTTTTTGATATAATTCGAACGTACTATTTTAATTTTTGAGGTAACAATACGTAACGTTGTTTTAAAACAAAATTAGATGTTGACAACAAGAAGCAATAAATGAGCTATGAAGGCTTATGATGTCGAGAATATAACAAACAGACGCAATAATACGGCTTATAGTTAAATTACTTTATTAAACAACAAAAACGGTAAAGAATGTTTTATATGCAAACGTGTTGCAGTTTAGCAGTAAAAGCGCGCAAAAAAAAGTTTCCGGGGAAATTTATATTACAACAAAGGGTGTTTTAACTACGTATTCGTAAAGCAAACAAAAAAACTTTTATAACGATAACAAGTTCTAGTTTTTCAAGACCTACAAAATTAAAAAGTTTATTATACGGCAAAATGGCCTACTTATGTTTTTTTTTATTGTTAAATAATTTTAAATTTTACAAAAACAAGCGCAAGAAAAAGATAAATTGTTTCGTGTAGTTCACCCGGTATAAACACATTTTTTTGCGCATCTGCTAAAAACAAGAAAAACTTTGTTTGACAGCAATGATATTACGACACATTAAAAGCTTTATAAAAGGTTATATAAATAAATCAGCTTAAAAATACATAAAAAAACTTTTAAATGCTTCTAAACGTTCATAAATGCAAAAAAAAGTATTCTGTAATTACAAAGCTTCATATCGAAATATCAATAGTCAAAAATACAAAAACTATATATAAAGACTACAAAAAAAGCGATCCTCAAGCTCTAACAATTATTTTTGCATTTATTTTGTCTTTTAGCGCCGCAAAAACGTACACATCATATTTTTTATTAATATAAATGATAAAAATATTTAATACCTAGTCTTATATGCATATGTAATTGTTTTTTTTAAGAATAAAATATATAAAAAGAATCCTCTTATAACTTTTTTATTTGTTTATAAGAATATGTTCTTTTTTGGTAAAAATTGTTAAGCTTAACATTAAAATCTAAAGGCATTTTTAATCGCGTTAATGACCTTTTTGTAAAATTTTGCAACGCAAAAATATTTACTTGTGTGATAAATGTGACCTAAGGTACGACAACTATGGAAAAGACAATAAATGCGACAATAATTATCCTTATTTTGTCATAATATGTTTATTTAAGTGTATTCTTTTATTAAATATTTTGATAACGTAACAATATATTAGTATATTTGTTCTCGAAGCTTAGTTTTAATGCCTGACAATTTTCTGAACGTTCTGTGGGCGTGAAATGTTAAATTTGATTTTAGTAAATATATTTTTAAACGGTATGAACACGCATATATAAAAGCTTGATAAAAATGCATTTATGTCATAAAAAAAAACTATAACCATATAATAAAATACAGTTAAAAGTTATTTGAAAATAGAAAACTTTATATTCCCGTACATCATTTTACTGCCTCTGCTTGTATAAATGTGACCTGGATAAAGATGTTGGCTCAGTAAGTAGAACGTTTCTTAAGTCGTGGCTGTTTTTCTTTATTAAATTTTTTTTTTGTTGTCGGATTCAGAATAGGGTCTTAAACACTAAAAACACTAAAAAAATGCAAAAAAAATACTATATTATCAAAAACATGTTTGTTTCGCTTTTAAGTCCTGTTTTTTAAGGATTTGTTTTAAAATCAACAAGTAAAAGTAAAAAAAAAAGTAAAAGATTAAGCAACTAAGCACATAAATTCTACTAGATAAATTACAACATATTCATAATGTAGATGAAGCCCATTTCTATATATAAATTGCAATTTACATACAAAATTAAGCATGCAAATTATCCCGCAAAAAAAATTACACATACTAAGATCAAGGCTTTTCCATAGTGTCAAAAAACGCACAAAATCGTTTTGCTGATATTTAAAGCAAAAGACTTTGTTTATATTCATGTATTTACTAATCTTTTGGAATAAACAAGCATCTTTGCTTGTTTAAAGCATTTCTGTACTCAAATCCAATCATATGATATGTTTTTCTATTAAAAACTAAAGCAATTCTTCCAAAGTAAATTTTGTATTTTTTTGATGTCATTTTTATATTAACAAAAATACGGTTAACCGGGCGAATGTTGGTAACAATTTTTGTTTCTTTAGGATACAGTCAAGATATGGTTATCTAAATGTTTCTATATGCAATATATTACCTAATATATTGAACTAATATATTACATAATATATTGAACTAATATTATACATAATATATTGAACTAAGTTAACAAAAATATAGACTAATTTCTAAGTTTTCAAAATAGTTATCTACTTTGCCTAGGCAATAGTAACAACAAAATACATTTTTTTTTAATTCCACATTGCCTAGCTCCGTACTAAAAGTGCACTTTGCCATAAACCACACTTTTACTGTAACAATACCATAAACAATATAGTTCTGCTAATATTGAGGTGTCAAAAACAGCTTTTCTACTTGTATAATATGTAAAGAATTTTTAAAGACCTTTTATGGCCTTTCTTTTATGTTACAGTATATATGTATGCTACGCAAAAAAGCATGGTCTAAGCTTGTAAAATACACCTTTTTACATGTTAAGATATCTTTTGACTAAGCTTCCTTAATCATTCTTTATGTTCCATAGGTTTAACATACAAAACCCATGTCAAAAAAATTTTAAACGTATATTGCGTTTTAATATAGGCTTTAAATTATGTTGAAGCAGCGAATCCGCTTCTAAAGAGTTTTTTAATTTAGCTCTGTTGTGTATTATGCTTTTAATGTATAGCTTTTAAAAAATCCTATTTTGCATTTTCTTATATTTGTATATTTTGTAAACCGATATCTTAAAATACAGCACATACCTGCAAACAGGCGGCTTTAAATCATTTTAATATTTAACAAAACTGCATTAATATCCTTTTTGGTTACAAATAATCAAAAAAATGATTTTATGTACATAACATATTTTTTTATGCAGCAAATATATGTGCAAAATGCAGAAAAATTATATTTTAAAAGCAAAATACAAAATTAGCAATTTAAGAGTGTCATAAAAAAAGCCAAACCGCGAACAACCAGCAATCTAACAAAAAAAATTGTTTTTTGTTAGTATGTTGTCTAAAAAAACGGCTTTTGGTATATTGTAATATTGTACATGAGATACGGTTTCATTACGAACATCTTGTATGAATCTGTAGATTTAAAGTATTTAAAAACAATACTAAAAAAAATCTACGTATTTTATCCTTTTTTGATGCGGAATTTTTTTTTTCTTTTAAATTAAATATAACTTTTTTTTCGTCTACAATCTAGGGGGTGAACCCTTCAGAAATTTACAAGATTTTTTATGGTGGAAAAAACTCCCAAACCCTCTCGGCACTATTCCTCGCCACAAAATACATCTCTGCTTGCAACAATGATAATGATGAAATGTAAAAATCAATTTGTAGAAAGCACCATGTTTCCAGATTAGAAACGAAAACCTGAATGTGCACGCTTTTATGCTTTGCCAGTATACATATTTCTATTCTATGTAAATATATTTACGAAAAACGGGTATGGTAGTGCAGCTGGATGCAGGCGTTTTTATTTTATTTTTATACCAACTAATGTTTTTATGCGGGTTTTATATACCCGTTGGTATTTTTGCTTTGATTTGCCCACTAAAAATACCCATGCAAAAAAAATAATTTTTATTATGGTGTTTTTTTATCCATGGGGTTTTGTTAAGTATCTATGTGTAAATACATCTGTTTTTTAATGCATAAAAAATTGATTTGATCTGTGGGTACTCGTATACATTTTTAACTCTGTAGTATTTTTTATCTATGTGTATACAAAAATAATTTTCCATAGGCACTTTTTAAATTTACGCCTTACAACGATAAGGTTTATACGCATAACCAAACAAAAAACGTCTTGATTATTCGCCGATTGCAGACAAGCTGTCGATTTTTGTATAATACATCAAAACATCATACGAGCTTATAAATATCCTTACATATCGTGTATAAAAATTGTGTATATGCTATAAATAATATTCATTAGAACTTCTTTTATCAAACAATAAATTTTTGCTTAAAGGTGTACAGAATTTTGCATATAAAGTAAACGAATTATTACATGTTTTATGCATATTATTTATGTATATATAACACATAAAAATGTATTATTTTGTGTCTTCTGAAAAATGCTTCCTATTTTGTATCTTCAGGCAGACATCATTTTATTTGATTGTTTATAAAAGATTTTTTTTATTGCTTCACAGTATTTTAATTATATTCTTAACATGTATTAAACTGCAAAAAAAACAGCATAAAATGCATCCTTGTAATAGGAGCTAGCAAAACCTTAGCACATAGTCAAGCAATCATTTTTCTATAATATATGCAGCCGTATATCGATTTTAGAACGTATTTGCAGATTTCATGCTACAAAGGATACCTAAATTAGCATAAAATGTACAAAACAGGCACTTATAAATTTTTGCGATAGCGGATACCCTAAAGTGATTGTATAGGCATATAAGCCTTTGTAATAAGCTGTTAATATGGATATATACTTGAAAAACCTTGTATATAAATCTAGGTATTTTACTTTTTTACTGCTATTGTCGATGAATAAAACAAAATGTAGAAAAAAGTAGTAAAAAATATTTAAAATCCGTTTTTTGCCAACTACCAATCCTTTTTTTTGATGCTAGAAACCTTTGCTCAAAGGATATATTTAACAAAGAAATGACGTTTACACCAATAAAAACAACAAATGTTATTATTTTTAAGTTTTATTGTTTTTGAAGTAGGTAATTTAAGCCATAGACAAAGACATAAAAAAATAAAGTAATCTTAGCGTTTTTTAGCGACATTAAAAATTCGATTTTCGTTTTATTATTACTTATATAAAGTATTTGTAGTAAAAGTTTTGTTTTGTTTCATTGTGTCTGTACTATTCTTAATAGGCAAATTTCAAATTATAAAAACATAAAAAAACAACTAAAAGAAATAAATTCTAATTATCAAAAATATCAAGTGTGTATATATCAATACGCATATGCTTTAAACATTTCTAATTTTTATTTTTTAAATAGCAGTTTGACAGCTCTTAAATTTTTGTTTTTTTTTTTCGTGACTGCCGACATTTGGTAGCAAAATTAACTGAAATCTAAAAAATCATATTATAATATAAAAGCGACTAGGCAAAAATATCTTGCATAAAATTGACGTCGAGCAAGATTTTTTCGGCGACCGCTCAAAAAGGCGTGTTATTACCTGTAATATAAATACGTCAAAAATCATTTTTTCTACGTAATTACAATAATGCAAAAGACGCTATGTTATGGTGCAAATGAAAAAACTATAAAAAAAAACAAAAAAACGCGTAAATACATGTTATATCTTGTTTTCATATGCAATTACTATTGTAATACATTAGTGGTACTAACATGTTTGCTAAATAACTTTTATTTGCACAATCCCTAAGACTAGCAAACAAAAAACACAATTTTAAGTATTTTCATAAATAGAAATACATTTTTTGCTAACGCTTTTTATTTTTGAATATATATTTCAGGCATTTAAAAAAATTTCGGCTTTACAAAAATACAAAATAAAATGCTGTTCGACGTGCCATGAGTAAAGCAAAACAATTGCAGAAATAACAAAAAAAAACAATTAAGGACAAAACCAGCTTCATCACTTATATATTTTTGTGAAAACAGGTTGTCCCAAATCATTTTTTCACTGACTGTATTTATGTATTGCATCAAGGCCTGCTTAAAGAAAAAGTTCCTGTTACCTCAAACCCTTTTTAAAAATTTATTGTAAAAATAAGTTTTTTTCATATCTCAAAAAATATATAAAACAAAAATGATACTTTTAAAAACACTACAGTGTACGTATATCAGCTAGTATATAGGTCGTTTAACAGTTTTTAACTAGATAAACACTAAAATGTAGCAATAAAATGCTTTTATTAGCAAGTTTGTATCAGATGCAACCTAAAACTAAAAAACTTGGTTGGCAAGTTCGCTTTATATTAATCAAAATTCATATTGTTTTTTGTAATAAAAAGGGATGTTTTACAAAAGACTATAGATAAGCAAATCATGAGAAATACTGGACTTTACTGTTGTAAGCATGCTATTAAAAATATTTTATAACACTTTTTCTGTTTATAAAAAGCCTATTTATTTTTTTACAAATAAAAATTATTTTACCTTAACCGAAAGAAAATTATTTCCGTAAAGCGTGTTCACGCAATTTTACAAATGGCATACAACGATATAAATGCCAGGGTTATTATTTACAAAAAGTACTATATATTATATGTGTGAAAAAAATGATTTTTTTTCGAATAAAAAAAAATCACTAATGGTTTATAGTAAGTCAAAATATACAGCGACTCTGTCTTTCTTTTTTAATATTAAAAGGTGCAACAAAAAAAACAAAAATTGCAACAAGATTTAAGAATTACACACGACTTTAAAAAAAAGGTGAAAAAATACTTTTAAATGTGTAAATAGTTGTGATTTATATGCAAAAAAAAAATCAAACTTACAGTTTAAGCCGGCAATTCTATAGAAATTGTTGATCCCCTATTTTAGTGACTGACACTATTTATTTAAAAAACGTTACACATAATTTTTATTTCGTTCTTGATTACATTGAAGTAAATTATGTAATATGAGCAAGCGCATCCTAAAAAAGGTATATAAAAGCTTTAAACCTCTAACAATGGTTTTTGCGGTGCAAAAAATGGTTACTATACATGGTTTGAATACGTATTAGTTATTAATAATTGCGTACTACTATAAAAAAATACAACATTTATGCCATAGCAGTATAAAAAATACCTTTTTCTACATTTGATAAAATAGAAAACATGCAATTTTTTTGTACAATAAATGCGTTATACATGTTTTTTTTGCATAAAGTAATACACTGAAAATGTCTAATTGCGATGCAACAAAAAGCCGTTTTTACAAACATGCATATAGTTTGACGACGTATGGATGTGCAATTGATTGCTTAGTTTCTATTTTGTTTGTTTTAAAAGTACTTGCAAGTTTCGCAAAAGATTTTTGGACCATATTTGTCTTTTTTATGTTTTTGTAGCACTTATGTATAGGATTTTGCGTTTCTTATGTTTTTCTAAAGGATTATTTTTAGTTGTTTTGTAGTTTTGCAGTAAAAAGTATAGACGCTTTTTTCTTTTTTTACTGTATCTAGAATACATGCATATAAGATTTGGACTTTTTACAGCCAAAAGGAGTCTGTTGCTAATTTAATACAAAAAAATTAAGACAAATTTAATAAAGATGGCAAAAAATATTAAAACTAGATTACCCTTTGTATATTCAAAAAAAATGTTTACTGTAGACATATGTTACTATAAAAACTCATTTTGTAGATTTCCATACAAAAACACACATAGTATATTGCGCATATGCTATATGCTTTTTGCTTTTGTAGGTTTTTTTACGTTTAAGCGCATATTTAATTATACAAAGTTTTTATTCTTGATAAGTAGGGCTATTATTTTCATTCATAGCCATGTTTTGGCATATTTGTCATATTATTGTCATATTTTAGTCCTTCACTGCCAAAAATATGACGTTTAACACAAAAAGCGTATATCATGTATGTTTGAAGTCTATGAAAAAGAACACTAAAACTACATCTGCGGCTTTATTACTTATGTAGTATGTTTTAAAACGATTATTTTACGTTAGAAAACCAACCTTGCATTTTTTGACAAATAAGCATATTTGTGCATATTTTGGACTTTTCACTATAATAATGCGCCTTTTAGGAAGTAGATCCTGGCCCTATTGATAAGTAATAAATTTATATACGAACAGTAAGTTAGGGTTTAAATGTTACCACATTTTCTGTTTTTTTTTTGTTTTTTTTGCATTAACATCCTTTTTATATGATAAGCATTACTAAAAGAGACCTCATTTTATTAATCTATGCCGATTTTTTAACTTATGTATAAAATGTAGTTGTCACGTTATAATTCTCACTATCTTTAGGCAAGTTTTTTTTAACAAAAACTAGTGAACAAAATACTGGAATCGCTTGTGTTGACAATCTTATAACGTTTTTGCATTCATAATTCTTAAACGCGTACAATCAATTTTAAGCGGATAGAGTTTTGTATATGAAAAATGTACAAAACATGGGTATACTGAATTTATATCCTGTAACTATCCATACAGATATTGCATACAAGATAGTTTACATCACGACTAAAAAACAAAATTAAATCGGTATGTCATAATGAATTTATTGCTTTGTGCATACAATAACATCGTATAAAAATTGTGTATAATTTATTTTTATTCTTTATCAATAAATAAATATGTATTAAATCGACAAATTCTAAAAAAATTCTTTTTGATTAATTTTTGCAACTAATGGTATAAAAAAACTAGATTTTTATTAAGATAACTGTATGGGACAACCACTTTACAAATTATTGCTAAGCGACTATACTGTCAAAAAACAGTATAAAACATTTTTTTACGCAAAAAATACTGCTTTAATTGTGTATTATTTACGTGCTAGTATTGTACATAATTTTGGGAGAACCCTTTTTTTTTTATTTTTTCAAGTTTAATATATTTTGTTTTTTGCGGGCCTCTCTTTTTATAAAATAATTTAGTTATCAAGACCGTCGTTTGTATATTAAGAGTTCTAGCTACATGCCCGATTGCATTTTATCAGGTATTTTCAATATAAATGTTTGGTATACATTAATTTATTGCAATCTTTTTTTTTATTTCTTTCTATAATTTTTACAATTAAATTTCAAGAATTTTAAATTTACGCACATACTGGAAAAAAATTGTCTTTAGTTTGTATTCGTCTCATATCACTATTTATAAAAGATATATATACTGTTTTTCCATTTAGGGTTTTATTAGAGATTAAAACTTTTGTATTGCAAATTTGTTTGTTTTTGTGTAGATTTCTAAATACAAGTATTTCGCTGTTGTCCATTATAGAGATTTTTATTTATTTGTTGTCTTACAATATAACATCATATAAAACAAACAGCAAAACTTTTTATATAACTGGAAATTCCCTTTTTACAATTTAAATTTTAATTGATTTACACAAAGTCTATAGCTCGACACTTTTCGACAGTCAGATTCTGTCTGACTGCTACTCACTCTACGTAAAATAGTTTTAGGCCGTTTACGGTTTTGATGCATAGGGTATTTATATCGTAACCCGGTAATCGTGACAACATTTTGTATGCTTTTCTTTACAAAATTAATTCATTTTTTTAAAATAGCTTTTTTTTAAAAAAAAAACACGCAAATTGTACATGAAAAAGTAATAAATCGTACAAGTTTTGCTTAAAAATGCCTTTTAGATACGAGCCGACAATTTTAAAACCAGAAATGTTGGGAGTTTAAACAGCAAAAGTTATTTTTACTTTTAGGCGCAAGAAATGGCAAGAAAATATTTTTGCAAAAAAAGTCGTTTGTTATTGCGGTTCTGTTGTGTATTCTACGACAATTCGTTTTTATTAAACCATTGTAGTCAGTGGTGATATCTATTTTTTATCTTGGGGGGGAAGGTTCAATTTTTATAAAGCAAGTTTATTTTTGTAATTCTTTTTTACTAAATATTTTTTGGAAAATTTTAGTAAAAAAGCAAATTAAGAAAATCTGAAAAAAGTTGTTTTTGTAGATTTTTTTATTTATTTTTTGTAGAAAACACTATAGCCTAGTGCAGGCATCAGCATTTGTGCATCTTTAAAGCCATTTGTATTTTTGAACGATTCAAAATTGCTTGGAGCACAATGAAGATGAATCCAAAAAAAAAATCACAATTTAGTTGATGCATTCAAACAAAATTTTGGGCAAGAATCCACAACTGATTTAGATAAGCCAGATTACAAAAGAAAAAGCAATTATAATTACATCCATTACAATATGGATTTACAAATAAAACGATAACTTTAATACACCGACCTGTTTGTTTTCTATGTTATACAGTGTTTGCAAACAGCTCCCCTAGCCGCCTAGAAAATTTTAATGCGGTTTCGAGAGCCAGCATATAGAGATAAACTATAAATTACCATTACGTTGTTCAAATGATAAATAGGAGCAATTAAATATAGTCTCTACAGCCCACAAAAATGCAAATTTAATACAAAGCAAAATTAATTTACATATCATATAAAAATTGAAGTAATTATCCACATAATAAGTAAAAAAAATTTTAAAATAGGTTCGTATATACCAGCAGGCAAAATTCATAAAACCCGTCCTGTTTGAGGTAATTAATTGTCTTTTTAAACGTCCAGAGGATGTTTAAATTGCAAAAAATTGCACTTTTGTGCATTTACTATTAGCCGTAATGGCAAAGTATCTGGCCGGAATATGTAAAAAAAAGCTTTTGATACAGCTGCCATAATTAAAAAATTTTTCTGTACAAGATGATAAAGCACAGATAGACCTACTATATGCAGCTAATCTTTTCTGTTAGATACATTGATAAAAAAATGATAAAAAAAGAATTATGTATTCTAACGCTGTTAAAATGAACACTAAAGGAAGTGATTTTTTTGTCATAAATAACGAGTATTTTGTTGATAAAAATTCGGATTTTAGTATAATACAGAGTGTATGTACTAACAGGGCCATGTATTAGACAAATTGCGATAAAGGTTTTTTATCATATATAAAAACCAAAAATCAGCTGTTTATATGGAATGTTTTTATTATTCTCAAACAAGCATTAGCAGCGGATTGCTAGTAGTATTATTATAACAGTGTATTTACAGAATTGATCCATATGATAAATTACATAAAAAGTAGCCTATAAGGTAAAGGGGTTATTAGAGTATACTAGAAGACTTGTCAGACGAAAATAAAAATATGCATGTATTCAATAATAGAAGCCGTTGGCTTTCAAGGCGCTTGTTTTTAGAATAGTAAGTTATAAGTTTATTCTATGTGTCAGTATTTTGTGCAATGTAAGAAAAATGAATTCTTACTCGATTTAAAATTTTTATCTTAGAAAATTGACGGGACTACTTATGGCTGATTTATTTAAGACTAAATTTCTGTAACACTTCACTACAAGGGAATTGTATAACCTTGATTTTTATATACACTGAAATAAGTAAATACTATGATTTTTAGAATTTAATGTACCAATGCGCATTCGGAATCAATTTACTTTGTTTAAAAATTTTGGCGACCATAAACATAACAATGGATTCGTTAAAGAGGTATGCAAGGTGCTTTCTATTCTTACGAATAATTTTAAAACAAGATTTGTCGTTTTTGCCACACATATTATACATGGTTTAAGTGCCCGTGACAATTACTAAAGTTAACAATTTGAATATTAATGTAGAATCTAAAATTGAATTTAGAAAGTTAAAATATGATCAAAATTCGAAAAAAAATTCTAAGTTTCAATATTGGTTTTTTCTGGTTATCTTTTATCATAAATCTCCAGCTCTGGTTCTTTGCTTAAGTATTTTTGGTTCAATTTACTCCTTCATAAAGATGCGAAAGCGCGTTGTCAATTATGAATATCAAACTGGACGTGGTTAGAACTCAACTCTTACTGCTAAGCAGAAGCTGTAAAATTGATAATATCAACTATTAGACCCACCTACATAAAAAGAAAAAATGTTTATTTATATGCTAAATTGTATTTATTTGGTTTTTATTACTTTATCAATGATTGCTTCTTATGCCTTTTGCAAATTATAAGATGTGCTTTTATTATGTTTTTATAAGCTCTCTTTATTACGGATAGTAGGTAAATCAACTCGGTTATTTATACTGATATATATTTCTAATAGTATTACCCATATTTCTATATCTTTACTGTAGTTATCTGACAAATCCGTTGGTTTTAATTCCTTCTACCATATCATGATTTCCTAGCTGTTTGCCACTTTTGTTACATAAATATATATTATCTAATCTGATCTTCTACTTACATATGACAATTTACACAATAATGTTTGATTTCTATTGATCCTGGCTACATTTTTATTGTCTCAAAATATGGGGTCCAAAAAAAAATAAAAATATTGATACCTGTATTAGTTGATAGAAACGCAAAAAACAAAAAACCCAGAGGAAATACTATCTTGCAATTTATATAGTTTTTATTTATCTTTTTTTTAAAGAGTTTTTTTTATTGCATTTTTTACTAGCAAATTTTATTATTTTGTGTTTAAATTCTGCACACTATTCAATTTTTTACTTAGCGCGAGCTTTCATAATAACGCCATAGTATCAGATGATTAATTCATTTCCATCAAAAGTCTTATTAGATTAAAAACGTTTATTAGCATGAGGTAGTGTGGCAACTTTTCGTTTTAGGTATTTCATTTTGTAGATAGTGTAGTAAAAGGCTCACTAAAATATAACAAAGCTCGTGTTTTATATATACAAAAAATTTAAAACTTGGAACATTTTTATGTCAATAATATAACTTTTTTTTTACATATCGATCCATTTATACATAGAAAACCTTTTTTTACAAAACAACAATAAAATTTGCGCATAGAAGCGGTTTTCGAAAAAAAATGTGCTAGTGTTTGCGATTTGCACAGATAAAAAAATAATTTTTACAAAAAAAAACAGTCAATAATGAAGGTTCTTTTCTGCCTGGGCTTTCATAATTTTTACTGTCGAATTGATTATGGGTTACATGTTAACAAGTTTTTTTTTAAATAAAATGTCTGTAAATTGTTATAAAAAGCAATATAAATTGATAAAAAGTATATGAGTATTTTAAGAACTCATATAATATATATATGCGTAAAAAACAAAAAAATATTCACTATATTTTACAATAATTATAGTGATACATTTATGAATTTCGTCAGTAAATGCAGTTTACAAAAAAAACTTAGGTTTAAACTATTTTGAATGCAGTTTTTGCACTTTTTAGATTTTTGCGATTTTTTTGTTAGATTTATGATAAAAGAGCAGGAAAACTTACAAGTAAACAGTATACATGTCGTTTAAAAAATTTAAATACAAAGTATTAAACACTTTGCTACAAAAATCGTGTTTTGACTTGATAACCCTCAATTTAACAAGAACTTTTTTTATTATAAAAGAAAATCATATGCGCATTTTTGATCGTTTTTTATTGCATGTTGCTTTTTCTGTTTACAGATGGAACTAGAAATTTGTTTTACAAATTTGCAATACATAGCAATTAACTTAATGATGTATAAAACATAACATAATTACAAAAACCGTTTTTCTTATCCACAAATTTTGTTCAAAAACAGCGATAATGCCTAAAAATAATGTTATATCACATGAAGCGCATAACTAGTAAAGTAACTTTTTAAAAAAAACTTCCATGGCTGCAAAAACAACTAGAGTGCAGATTTCCAACACCTTGTATTTTTTAGCAAGCTTTTTGAAAACGACGACGTATAGAAAACCTAAAGCGTGTTATACAGTACTAGCATTATTATCATATTTATTGCGGAATGTGCTGTTCTTGTGCGCCTATTTATAAGATCTAGATAGCACATATAATAAAAATACTTTTTTGAGTTAGGAACCAGAAAAAGTGTTGTTTTCATCTTGACATATAAACTGCTTGTAGTGTATAATAACATTGCTTTTTAACGTTATAAAAATTCTTTATTACGTAATATGAAACATATTTAGTTACTACAATGGCAAATACTAATTTTGAACTCTATTTTAAAAGACTGCAACACATTTTTGGCAGGGCAATGTTGTGCGTGTAAACTTTTTGCAAAAAGTGCAGATTTTGTGTATTTTTAACGTATGATTAAATACTGAAAATATAGTTCTACTGTTCGATCTGCATATTGAATTAACTTGTCAAAATAAAAAAGATACACAAAATTGATTTTGCTATAAAGTTTCCTTTCTTTGTTATTTTTTTGCTTAAATCGCAAGGTTTTTTTTGCAAAAAAGCTTGTATATATAATACAAAAACTTAATTTAAAAACAAATACTACAAGTTTTTCGCAGTTACTGAGCATTTGTATCCTGAAAATTTTTGTAACTTTTGGTCAAAAGAAAAGGGTTGTCTTATTTCAATTAAATAGATTGATTTAACTTTTGTTTACGTCATTTTTGTAATTAACATACATGCTTGTCACACGAACTGTACTTATTTGCGTGTTTAAACCTAGATTTTGCACGTTTCATTTGTATAAGTATTTTTTTGGTAGTTTTTTTAATTAAAAAACCTAAAAAAACCTTTACTGTATTGTAAAAGTGGTTTATGCCACTTTTTTGCTGGTTGCTTTTTTTTAAGTGCAGCGCCTTTTATATGTGTCTTTTTTTCTTCTTTGATTTCTTTTTTTAGTATTATGCTATAAATAGGTGTGAAAAAAGATATTTATAATCAGGTATTTGTTGTATATGTATTGCTGGAACGCGAATAGTTATGAAAGTATAGATGAATAAATCTTTTAGAACCGAATTATTTAATTCTACACTAATGATAAAAATCAAAAAAAAACATACAGTACAACTCAAAGATTTACTTTTAAAGAAACATTGCAATAAAGACAACACATGCTAGGTAGTATTATGTATTCAGTACCTTAGATATACTAAGCGTTTAACAAAAAAGCATAAAAGGTAAGGTTTCCGTTATTTTTATTATTCTAAACAGAATAACGACAGATATAAACATGAAATCTTTTTTTTAAATCAAATAAAAATTATGTTGTCCTTTAGCTAAAATAACAATGTAGTGTGGAAAATCTAAATGTAGTGTAAATGTAAAAATTTAAAAGAAAAAAGGTTTAAAAAAGTCCTGAAAAAAAGCCAACCTCTAAAGATAAAATATTTGTTTTCCTTGCTTTTTACCAGTGATTATAGGTGTAAATCAAATATAAGTAGCTAAGTAATTATGATTTTGTTATTTAACCAATTTTGGTTTTTACTTTACACTAGGATTTTTTAAGCAAAAATTAATTTTGATCCCTTCTTTAGAATTTCACAAAAAATGTGATTATTCATTATGATAAGACCCGTAATGTATAACAAAACAAGATCAATTTACTATTGAATGTATAAGTATTTAGGGAAAGGGTATATTTACTACTTTCTAGTATGTCCGGTCACATCAAAGTTAATTTTTCAAATGTTAAATTGAATTTATAGTGAATGATAAAAATCGTTATGAAATAAGAATAAATAAAATATCTAAGCTATTACTCCTAGTTTTGTTTATTTTAAATTTACTTTTTACTAAGGAATATAAAATCTGCAGACGAACAACCATAATCTAATATGAAAATAAATATTATCTATGTTTTGATTATCTATAAATATTAAATGTTAAACTCGTTTAAAATTGGACCACGCAAAGTGTGTATTTATTGTCTTGATAACGAATCTGTGTCTACGCCTTTTCTTTTGGGCCTACCATTTTGTGTTCCTCTCAGGGGAAGAAAAATCAAAAATGATCACAGGCGATCACCTTGATAATGCCTGCTTTACACTATAGAATAAATTATTTGTGCTTCAAAAATTAGAAGAAAAGAGGGGAATTTCCCCCTAGAATATACAGAAATTTGTTTCGGGGGTGTAAACTTCTTTTTTTCCCCTATTACCTCCCCCGTCGCATCTTCCACCAATACACCCTGGTTGTAGTGTATATTTTTTTGTGCTTCTGTTTTGTTTTTGCATTATCTATAATTATAAATTTGCATTATGTATTTTACTGACTTTTTTGCATGTACTGTTAATTTACTAATTAATCCAACCGAGCTAAACATTGGTTGAGATTAAAACAAAACCAAAACACTCTCCAAAAAAGCACATCTTGCAGTATACAGTAACAATATACGCGTCAAATACAAACATACCATTTGAAAGTTATTTTTGCTGTTTTCCTGTTGTCGCATGCATCAGGTTTTTTTTTTCCGATTAGAAAAAAGGAAAAATAATATATTTTAATATGAAACCAACATAAAATTCATACTGTTGTATGTATACCAGAAAGGAATAAAAAAAGCAATTTTTAGATTGGTTTATATAGCTGCAAAAACCAAAATTTTTTCTTCGTAATATAAACGAAAATTTGCATTATAAATATTTGCATAAAAAAGAAAAAAATTCGGTTTTTTGTATTTATATGTGTTTAGTTTTTGTATACATCGGCTTAAATTGCACCTAACCTTTTTGTATCTCATTAATGCATATGATGTAATCGCCACGTAACAGAGTATATATGTAAAAAACATACAAAAAAAAAAAACTGACTAGGACAGATTTAAGTTGAGATTCTGCTTGTCTTATAAAAAAATACAAAATTTGCCAAGTACTCCGAACTTTTTTGTACGGTTGCGCATTTATTAATGCGTATAATCGCTTTTGTTTCAGGCAGTGGGGCATCTTAGATGAAAACTTCTTTTGTTTTTTCGTTACTTTATTAAAAAGTATTTTATGTGTGACGTAAAAAACTTAGATGCACAACTATAAAATTCAATAAAAGAAATACTTTTTTTGACAAATCTATTGTTTTTTTCCGTACTATTTTTTCATTTTTTTTTGGATTACTATTTTAGGCAAGGCATCTAAAAAAAATAAATATAATACAAGAGGTAATATATACTTTAATAGCAGGTAAAACGTGACCCTTTACATGCAAGATACCCATAACTTGGTTCGTTATCTATTTTCTTTTTTTGAAAACTGTTGTCTTGCTAAAAAATAAACTTTAAAGATAAAAAATGAGTTTTAAAGAACCACAAAATATATAAAAATAGAAAAATACGAACAAAGCAAAACAACTAAATATTACAAAAGCACTCTTTCTTCGATATACTCGAGTATTTTAAAAACGTTTTATACTTTTGACATGCTTTTAAACTAACATTAACATGGTATTAACCGTTGTTTTGCTATAAAAACTTTGTGCATAAAAAATGTTAATTTATTATGAAATATATATAAAAATTGCTTTTTTACTATTTAGTTTTTTATATGTACGCTATCAATCACTTCATTGAATATTCGCAGTTTCCACTATACAAATTACAGGAATTTTTGACGCATAAACTAAATGTTTTTTTTCTGCTATAAATTATATAATTTATTTTTGTATATTAAATATATTTTTTTAGAAGTTTTCGGCAGTTTTTGTCGATTAAAATAAAAAAGAACACTGTAAAGTTTACTAATTGCACTAATTTAAAAATAAATAGGCATAGCTTTCTATTATATTTTATACATAAAAAATAAATAACGCAAAGAACTGTAAAAGTCAAAAATTTATATAGCCGCCATTTTTTTAATGTTAGATTTAAAACCCACGCATTGACAATCGCAGACTCAATATTGACGTTTTAAAAACAAAAAAATAAAAGGCCATTTCATAATAAAAAAATATCCATACAACTACCGTATATAACATAAACCATTTTTGTATATTTTTATACAAAACAATAATGCATATGCGTAGAAATTTACGACTTATATACTATTTTAGTATAAAGGTTCATAAATTGAGTCTTTTTTTATATGCATATTTTTTTACATAAAACGATTTTGCATATTAATTGTCAATCGAGTAGTAAACAGTATATTTATTCGCCAAAATGCAGGTTTATCATAATATACGTCATTCATATTTTTATCACACTCTCTTATATAAATATACATGATCGGCTTTATAATAAAACTCTTAAAAAAGAGTTGTTTACAGTTGCAACTTTAGCATCAAATTTAAAATAGTAAAAGTAAGCTTAAATATAATCATAATATTTTGAACAGACAAAAAAAATATGCAGCCTTTAATACGCTATACAAAAACAACAGAAAACTATCCTTTAGTTCTAAGTCAAAGTGTCGTCTATAAGAAAATTTATACGGCTAATGCAAAAGCCATGCTGTTATTCACATAAAGGTCACGTGCTAAATGGTTTTACTTCAGATGCTAATCTTGTCGTCATCGGCATGCAAACACCAATAAAATAGTCAGCACAGTGTAGGAACACTGTAGAACATGACAGAAACATGTTCACGCTATTCTAATGTCGTAAAACTCAAAAGACAAACAAAAAGCACATTAAAAAAATGACAATGGACGTAACAGCATGACATTTTTCCTGCTAACATCTTGCATTAGTGTTTGTTTGTGTTTTTACTACTGCAATTCAAAAAAAGAATACCGGGTTGTTGCTATACGGTAATGTACAAACTATAAATTTGCGCTACCCGCTTAGTATTTTTTCCGTAATTATTTATCGAACAAATTCTATTTTTTTTATGTAATTTAAAATTATTTTATCAATATAATAATAAAAAACAAAAAAGGTTTTTTTTTTTTTTTTCTTTTATAATCGTGTGCTTAAAAACTCCAAAAAAAAATATTTAGTACAAGAAAAAAATATATATACTCATGACAGCTTTGTATTTAAAGCGTTCTTTTATTTTACAAAAAATATACTTACAAGTTTACGCACAATATTTTTAATCTATATGGGCAAATTTATACTTTTTTTGTGATAAGAGTCATGTTTATTGTTTTAAATTTTTGATTTTAAATAAATTTTGTTTTTTTTTATCCTATAACATTTTTTTTGCTGAAGTTTATCTATATATTCTAGTATGCAAGATTTAAAAAGTTGCTTAAAAATCAGAAAATTGTATAATGTAGCAATATATAAAGAATGTTACTTTGATTTATGCAGCACAAATTTTATTATCATAAAATATAAATTAAATACATAAAAAACCATGCATTTAGTGTTTTTAAGTATTGCATAAAAAAGTATAAATCTTTTATTTGAAATAAATTTCTAGTAATAAACTAGGTGTAATTCGCAGTGAGAAATTATTACTTTTGCTTCTTTTCAGAAAAATACTTACAGAATAATATTTTTGGCTTTGTAATTGCATTTAATATCAGTAAATATAAGGTTTTTTGTCCAGGCGACTGCATGCGTTAATACTTTTGTATAATATCATGTTTAATTCAATAATTTTCTATATAAAATTTCTTGACTATACCCTCAGTAAAATTTATTATGATATAGTAACATATCTTTTAACACAAAAGCAACAAATTAACCAGACATGGAAATTTCTAACAAATATGGCAGTGAGGTCGCATGGTCAAGAGTGCAGATAGTTTGCCAAAAATTGCAAACCGTGTGGGTATTTTACATATATAAACTAGCGGGTATTTAAGACCTAAGGAAGAGCAGCACATCACAGTGTGGCAAATGTTTTTGTGTCTGAAAAAGAGATACACTCACAAAAAAAGGAATGTTGAGTTTTTGCTGCATTAATCGATTGGTTTATTAAATGAAACAAAGACAAGTTTAACTCGAACCTAGCCTGTTTTCGTATATCGTAATGAAAGTCATTTACGAGTAGTTATAATATCTGCAATTTGAATCTGGTACAGTGCTCGCAACCGGCATGCAAAAACATACACCAAAGACAAAATCGGTTTTAAGTTTTTCGATAATCAACCAAAAATGTTGGCTTTTAAAAGTCTAAGGATGATTTCTTACATAATTGTTACATTGTCTAATAGCATCCGATGCCTGGTCAAATATCTGGCTTGCGGCATCGTAAACTATATAATAATTATTCCGAAACACCATACTTTCTTCCATAAATCAAGTGTAATTTCAAAAATAAAACAACATGCAAGCACTATAGCAGGTACGATTAAGCAAGACTTTGCAGAATTGAACATCGTAAAGTGCGTTAGTGTTGTAACAACCACAAGGCTTTGTTTTTGAGCCTATTGAAACAAAATAGGGCTGTACATGTTGAAAGCGTTCAACGGATGCGCTGCACATGTTACAACCCTATAAAAGAAAAACAATTAAGCTAGAATATTTATGAGTGTTTCGTGCGAAATTTGCATCTAAAATAAATTTGTCAAAATCACGGCCTTTTTTATCATACAATTAAAAGGATAAGAAAATAATTAGATAAAGAGAAAAATATGTATATGGTTGTCTCAACAAGATGTTATACTCAGTATAAAAGCAAAATATTCCTTATAGAAACAAGGTAGCGGTGCATTTATTGTTTCAGCAATATAATATTGAATTCTATTATAAAAACATGAAGAAAATATAAATTTAAAGATTTTTGCTGCAAAAATCGATTATAAGCCATTTTGACGAATTGACAGAAATCTAAGAATATCACTTTTCACAAACTTAGAAAACTTGAAAACGATCAATCAGATTTTTTAATGGTTTGTTGTTATTTTATGAAGTTGTTTAGAGAATTGAAAGGATGCGACGAGTTCGAAGCGACTTTGTGCTATTATTATAAACTTGGTTATAAAATGTTTTGCTTGTGAACATAAAACTTGTATGTAGGCGCTTTAATGTTAACCCCTAAATCAAAAATATTGGCTGGGTCTATAAAAATAAATTTGGACAAAAATTTAACCTTTAAAATTACTTTGATATTTTATGCCAATATACCATTAAAAGGTAAATGTCTCATGGAGTGTGACTTTTTTTTTCACAATTTGGTCACATGGCACAACATTTAAAACTAGAATAATAAATCGATTTGCTGCAGAATATAAAAGTCAATATGGATTACATGATTACTCTTTATTGTCAAAAATAACTCTCCGTTATTTTGCATATTACCTACTATACTTACCGCATCATAAGAGTTTGACATATTTTTGGATTTATACGCTTATACAAATGAGTCGTTTGTTAAATGAATAGTAGAAAAATTAGTTTTTGTATCCAAACCAATCTCTATTATATTATAATAGCTGATAATATATCCTTTAGGTAATGTGCGGCAATATTGAGCCAGAATGCGCAAAAACCAGGATAATCGGGAATTGCGTAAATTAATTTTCTAAAATATAATATTTATAGAAAATATTTTGTTCAAAAAAAAGGTTTTTTTTGCTTAAGGTGATGTTGTTATAGTTATGAGTAAAATTCTATATTTTTTTGCATGATTTAAATTTTATTATATGGCGAAGTTAAAACAAAAAAAAAAACCTTTTAATTGTCTTTATATCCGCATACTTTTATTTTTTTTGTAAATTTTGTGGGCAGACTGTTATACTAACGAAATAATCTTTTGCTGTTTGTAATAGAATTTATTGTTTATAAAGAAACAAGTATTGTTTATGTACATTAAAGTAACTACATATTATCCTACAATCTCAAACACTGGTTTTGACACTATACTGTCCAAGGCATATTTTTCATTTATGTAAAATGTTAAGAATATGCACAACACTGTATATCTACTACAAGACACAAAAATCTATTATGCAACTAGGCCTAAGATTCTTATCTTAAAAATGCTTTTTTTTTTAAAAAAAAGTCGCAAAATATGCAGAAATATGCCTATTTGCTAAAAATGCAAGTTTGTCTTTAATTAAAAAAAACCTTATATAAAACATACTACATAAGTAAGATCAGTGCATAGTAGGTTCTAGTATTCTTTTCATAGACTTCAAACCGACATTATTTATGCTTTTCGTATTAACCGTCATTTTTCTACCATAGACAAGGCAATAAAAATAGCCAAAATATGACAAAATATGCTATAACATGCCCGGTGTCCAGTAGTGAGACCGTACCCGTAGTATGAGCGTACACCCGTAGTAACTTATACAGACCCTAGAAAAAATTATTTTATGAAAAAACATTAAATGCATAAAAAATGTTCGTGTATAATGCACACCATTTTTGCTTTTTCTTTTTTTGCCGTTTCTCATATAATACGGAAAAAAAAAAAATGCAAAATATGCATTTTTAGGCTTTTAAAGCATAAAACAAGTATATATTACAGTTTATACTATTTTTTACATCTGGAATATCTAGTAAGAAAACAAAAACGAATCTTAATTTTCTTAAAAACCATCATTTGATCTGATAAGAAAAAAAATGATTTTTTTTATTGTAAACTTTTTTGTTTTGTATTTTTTTCATTTTTAAAATTTGTTCTAAATCAATCTCGTCATGTTACGTACTATGTTTAACACGAATAAACTAGTTCACTACAGTAGTTAAACCGTCATTTTTTATACTCAATGTCGATAAAAACGACAAGTTTTTAAATTTTTTCAAAAAATCAAAATTTTAGTTTTGCTTTTTATTTATTGGTTTTATACTTGCTTTATGTGTATTTGTAAAAATTAAGCTGCATTTTTTGTTTTTCTATTATCATGCCTCCTGGGATGTAAAATCGATCGGATTTTATTTTGGTTACTAAAAAATCGTAACGCTATGGAATTACAGACTTGCTCAACAGCAAATACTCAACGTACCGCGTAGTTTTTATGATATATGTAATCTGCATATAGTTGTCTGTATATATGAGGCACTTATGGCTCGATGATTTTGCAAATCCGATCGTTTTTACAACCCCTAATTATGCCAGAGTAAAAAAAAGAAGAAAAAATAGAAACGAACCAAAAATGTCGCATATGAAATGTATACAGAAAATAAAATATGTTTATATTTTTCCAAAACAAAAAGAAAAAAAAATGCAAAAAATGACGCAATGGTCTGATAAATTTATCAGAAAACGACATTGCTTCTTAGATACGTAATATTATACAAAATTACGATTTTAATTATTTTAGTCAACTGTATTGCAGGCAGGTCTAAAAATATCATTCGTGTTACTAAAACCTGTGCTTTATTGTGCTTTGATGTTGCAAAGCTACCCAAAATAAAACACTATTATGGCCAAAATACTTTTTTTTGCTGCATTTTTTTTTTCAACGTGAATTTTTTAAATGCCTTGAATTGGCTATTTATTTATTAGTTTTAATAAACGATACAAAAATATTAAATGCAAAAGAATTATATCCATTGATTCCCAGAAGGTATGAAACAGACACATGAATCATTTTTACATACTATTAAGCAAAAAATTATATAATAACTGCTTTATGGACTGCTTAAAGCAAGGCCTGTATGTAGTTTTATAATTTTTTTTGATTGTTATTTACACAGTGATTTTTCAATATCATCAAATTTTTCATAAATCAGCATAAAAATCGAAAGTGCTTTCAGTAGTTATAATCACTCATATATGATGCATACAATATTTTTACGTTTAGTACATTGATAAAAAAACACACAGCTTATGTGACATTCAGTTGGATATTAAAAAAAAAAGGTTTTATAATTATGTTATCTTTCATAAAAAGTATATTGGCATAAATATGTAAAAATGCCTTGTAATTTTTAGCATTATATTAGTTACAATTTGTTAAGGCGTACGTTTTTACAATCCCTATATAGATTTTCTATATGGATTATTCGCTGCGAAAAATTTAGTTTTTCGGTTTATATATTTTCCAAGGAACAAAACTACCAATAAAGATTTTTTTTCCCTAAGGTAGAGGCCTATACAAAAAAATTGATAATCTACGTGAGTATTTACCCTACTAATTTCACCCAATAGAGAATCTCTTTAGGGATTGTGAAATGGAACACGGTCTAAAAAGGGTGATTGAGCTTTTAAAACCGAAAAATATTACAGAAACTTTTAACTTACACAATAAAAAAAAATTAAGTGTTAAACTAATATTTAATCTAATAAGTATACATTTTTTACGCATCCTTATTAGATTCATTACAAAACGATATTAAAAAAGTTGCAAGTAAAATAAGAAGAAATTACTTGAAAAGATAGTAACCAACAAAAAAAGTAATGAAGGCTAGTTGTTTTTTTGTTAAGTAATACTATTCTATTACAAAATTTTACAAGACAAATCTAAGTTATCTTTTTTTTTTCTTTTCAAGCACTTAAATGTACTTAATAACATTACATATGTACAGAAAATTTACTGGTGCTTATTAATTAATTTCTGAGGTTGCCAATAGAGGTTTTCTCTGTTGTTCTAACAAATTTTTGATGATTAAGGCATGTTTAAATTATTAATTTAATTTTTATCTTTTACCGTTAATTTTTTTTTGTTTAAAACCCAATATATTTTTAAGAATGCATTTATTTCAATCATGATACAAGTATTTTTATGACACGTCACAATGTCTGCTTAAAAAACATATTTAATATGTTTTTGTACTGTACAAAGTAGACACCTTTGCTTATTGCAGCATCAACGACGTCGCGGTTAATATTTACATGTAACTATCACAAATAAAATGTTCTTTTTAGCTAAAACCCGCATTGAATGAACAACTTAGAGATCTATATAGTTTGTTTTCCGGTTAAAACCATTTACCCAATTTTTATAGAATTTCTACATAATGCACGCAAATGGTCGTAGTTTAGCAGCATAAATTACAATATCATCTAACGCATTTAACAAATACACTAACACAGCAAATTGCACATTTTTATAAAAAAAAGACTGCTGAACCATGTTGTTAACGTTTTTTAGCTTAAAACTGAAATTTCTTCTTTATAAATAATTCTAATAAAAAATTGTTATTTGTATAAAATTTGCCGGTATATATAGTTTTTTATGCAAGAACAACGTGCATTCTCTCATAAATAATATAAATAAAATAAAAAGGTTATAGAAAAAAACAAATTTCAAATTCACATTTGCCTTTGCCATTATACTGCAAAATATGTAAAAATAGCAATATAAAGCTCTATTGGCTTATTTCGCAAATAATAAATAAACCAGATTATTACCCGAAAATATTCAATGTTATAAAGTACATTTAAGTGCTTGAAGGAAAAAAAAAAAGTAAACTTAGATTCGACTATTTAGAATGTACCTTAATAGAATAGTATCACTAAAAAAAAGAGTTCATGCTCAGTTTACTTTTTTTGTTTTTTACTATGTTTTCAAGTCATTTACTTCTTATTTTACTTGCAACTTTTTTAATATCGTTTTTTAATGAATCCAAAAAAAGCATGCGTAAAAAATGTATATTTATTTTGTTGAATAAAGATCAAACACCTTTTTTTTGTGTAAGTACATAAGTTACTATAAAATTTTTTCGTTTAAAAAGCTCAATTACCCTTTTTAAGGCGTGTTCCATTTAAAATCCCTATAGATATTCTCTATAGAAACTCTCTATTGAAAAACAAATTATAGGATAAATCCCTACGTAAACTAGTCTTTTTAACAAAG
Source organism: Agrenia bidenticulata (assembly GCA_034694785.1). Lineage (NCBI taxonomy): Eukaryota > Metazoa > Arthropoda > Collembola > Entomobryomorpha > Isotomidae > Agrenia > Agrenia bidenticulata. Next base: position 39,864 of record JAQFYM010000919.1, read on the forward strand.
GGCGCTACCATAGGGATCAGAAATCATTATTTATGAGTTTTTTTTCTTGAAAAAAACTAAAAAAAAAAAAAACACTTAATTTTTGTTTTGAATAATCCATATAAAAAATCTATATAGGGACTATAAAAAAAAACGCCTTAAAAAATTAGAACTAAAATAATGCCAAATATTACAAGGCTTTTTTACATATTTATGCCAATATATTTTTATGAAAGATAAACACATTATAAAACTATTTTTTGAATTCTCCACCTGCCTTTCAAATAAGCTGTGTATTGTTTTATAAAAATTCGTAACGTAAAAAAATTGTATGCATCATATATGAGTGATTATAAAAATAAAAGCACTTTCGATTTTTATGCTGATTTAAGAAAATTTTAAAGTATTGAAACATTATTGTGTAAATAACAATTGAAAAAGGAACTTTAAAAAACTACATACAGGCCTGGTTTAATCAATCCATAAAGCATCTATCATATAATTTTTGCTTTTATAGAGAGTAAAAATGATTCATGTGTTTGTTTTATACCGTCTGCAGATTATCGGATTCTATTATTTTGCGTTTAATATTTTGTTGTTTTTTTATTTACAACTCATAAATAAATAGCCAATTCAAGGCATTTAAAAAATATACGTTCTAAAAAAAAAAGTGCTGCCAAAAAAGTATTTTGGCCATAATAATGACTTTTCTGGGTAGCTTTGCCACATCAAAGCACAATGATGCACAGGATTTAGTAGCACATATACTTTTTTTGACTTGCCTGCAATACAGTTGACTAAAAAGATTAAAAATGTAATTTTTAATTGATTACGTTACTAAGAAGCAATGTCGTTTCCTGATTAATTTATCAGACTATTGCGTCATTTTTTGTAACTTTGTTTTTCTTTTTTTATTGAAAAATAAAAGTTTTATTTTATTTTCTGTATACATTTTATATGCGACATTTTTTGTTTGTTTCTATTTTCCGTATTTTTTTATTACTCTGGCATAATAATAGAAAAACAAAAATTACAGCTTATTTTATATAAAAACACAAAAAGCAAGTAGAAAACCATAAAATACAATGCAAAATTAAAATTTTATCTTTTTGAAGAAATTTAAAAATTTGTCGTTTCTATCGACATTTTGAAAAAAGGGACGGTTCTTCTACTGTAGTAAACCCGTAGTAGAACCGTCGACTAAAAAATTACGACATTGATTTAGAAAAAATTTTTAAAAATGAAAACAATACAAAATAAAAATTTAAACTAAAAAAAAACTTTATTTTTTTCTTATCAGATCAAATGATGGTTTTAATAAAAATTAGGTTCTGCTTGTTTTTTTATAATGGATATCCTAGATTGCAAAAATAGTATAAACTGTAATTTATACTTGTTTTATGCTTTAAAAGCCAAAAATACATATTTTGCATTTTTTTTATTTTTTCCGTATCATATGAAAACCGGCAAAAAAAGAAAAAGCACAAATGTAGTGCATAATACACGTACATTTTTTATGCATTTCTTGTTTTGAAAAAAAAAAATAGGGTCTGTTCGAGTTACTACGGGTGTGCGTTTATACTACGGGTACAGCCCCACTACGTGACACGGGAATAAATATTCTAGCCCTACATACAACTTTACACATTTATCGAAAAACAGCAGGTATCACAATAACACATAATAATATAATAAGACGAAGATGTTATCAGTATTTGGCCTTTGGTAGTATCTTGGTCATTTACATATGTCGAATGAAGTGTCGAAATTTATAAAATATACATTGAAAAAAAAGATAATTCTTAAAGAAATTAAATATAAGCAAAGTAAAGTAAAAACTTACAAAAAAGAACTGTTTTTTGCAGCTAAAATGTTATTACCTTGTCAAGAAAAAAATTTTTTTTACCTAGTGTATATCTAAAAAAGCTTTGAGTTTTGCATGTTAATATCTTTTTTGTATATTGCTGCGCAATATATGCCAGTTAAGGCTTACTTTTTTATAAATTTTTGTTTATTTTCAATGTAAATTATTTTTTTGAAAAATTAACATATATGTACAGGCTGACTATGATTCGAATTGCAAGACGAGAGGAAGTAAAACAACTACAATAAAAACGCTATTTTATTTGCTTTTAGAAGTGACTTTATAGTTATAAAAATACAAAAATATCTATTTTTAACCTTATAATTTTTTAACACAAAAAATCCGTCTTTTTTAACAAAGGGTAACATTTTTACACGTTTCCGTTAGCCGATTAAGTCTGCTAACCCATATATGACATTAAAATATTTTTTTTATCCTAAAATATTATTGTTTGGACAACGTCTATAAATAAACAAGTAGCAAGAGTTAATCAAACATACAAAATCAATATAAAACTAGCTGTCGCAAATTATGGCATTCTTTTTTATCATGAAGGTGCAAATGCACCAAGTGCATTCTAATAGCTTGGCATTTTGGTTTTAAAAGCTTTAATAGTTTTAAATGGTAGTTAGAAATGCAAAAGTAATCTTATTTGCTATATAGAGTATACAAAAAAATTGTATAAACTAAATTTCTCAACGTATACTGGACTAGTGCCGTATAGTAACAGGTCATTACAGTAACCAATTGTTACCTAGCAGGTATTTACAGTACACAAGTTTGAACACAGAAATAAAGATACATACAATGCATAGAAGTAAATGTTGATCAAGCAAGAACCAAAAGCATGTTAGCCAAAAATGCATTAGATATAACATAGTCTTGGTTAAAACAGTAATATATGGCCATATCACAGAACAAAAGAAATTTGTACACAACTAAAATAACCAAGCGTTACAACTTTGTACATTTTAAACCAGTATTGCTGTGTGATAGTAATGTGATAACCAGATTTTTTTCATTCGAATAAAAAATAAGCATTTTGTAAACCAGGGGCGTAGCCAGAATTTTTTTAACCAGGGCTAGTCAGTGTTTTTTTTACATTTTGGTTGAAAAAACCGATACAAATTAACAAAAATAATAAATATTTTTTTATGAAAATTTTTAGTTAAAAGTTTTTTTATATAAGGCTTTTGCGTAAAAAAAATCTCTGCACAAAAAAATACCCCTCTTATATTTAGGCGCAACTTTTTTCTAGAGCGAAACTGGACCCCCCCCCCTCTGCCCTCCTGGCTACGCCACTGTTGTAATTATTAGTATAAATGAATAACAAATTTATATCGTTGCGTACCATTTACATATACTTTTTTGATTTTTAAAACACAACAGCTCATTACTTTAGAATGTTATTATATTGTGTTTGATGCTTTACAACATTCTGTGGTTACTTCCATAAGCCAAGTCTTACTTTTTTATGTTATTTTTTCTTAAATGCTTTTTTTTCGTTTTAGTATATCTGTACACTGACGACCCCTCATAATTATCTGTAATTCCTTTTAACTCCATGATAACTTTTCTTCGATATGAAAGCTGCAGATTTACACATGTAAAACGCTAGAAAAATAGTTTATTTCTGTAGGTTTATTTTATTTAACACAAAAATAATATTTACCTGTTTCAGGTGGACAAGACATAGTACAGCACAAATCGAGCCAAACAATGTGTATATTTTAATTGCCATATATTTTTTAGTGTTTTTATAAATGCTTTTTATATCTTGATTTAAATCGTTTATATATAAAAGACGTAAGACAATTAACAAATAAACAGTATGCTACGTCGGTATTGTAAAAATTATTGCATTTGTTTTGTTGAGAAAAAGTCGGCGCAGGTTTATAAGAAATTGCACAAAAAAACGGTCGAAATTCCGTCATGGCACCAGGTCAAAAAAATAAAACGTTGTTTTTATTCATATGCAACAATACATGTAGTTTAGCAAATAGTTTAATGTTCTTGTAAGCCAGCCTTCGGCACTCATACACTGTCAAGTCCCATTGTGTTTTTACTACATAAAATTTGCCTTGAGATTAAGCAAAATGAATACTGATTATTTAAAACTGCAAACCCACAGTTGTTGTTCAGCATAAAGATATCCGGCTTTTTTTACTATTTGACTCTTTTTTTTTCCGATTGCTTAATTTACTTTTTGACAATTAGAATTAGTTGTACTTTTGTCGGTATGTCGGCTAGTTTTCATAACAAACATTTTTAAATAAAAAACGTTTTTTTAGTAAAAACTCGCTGATTACATTTTTTTATATTTGTAATAGTTTTACGAGAGAAGTAGTACATTTAAAAGAAATAAACTACCGAAAAAAAATATTAATATAATATAAAGCATTTTCATAGCAGCCTCGTTTTGTTGCAATTGCTCGTTTCTTCTTCTTTGTATTTTAACTTTTTATATTTTTTTTATTTAGCAAAAAAAGATCTCTTATCAAAAGTGTGCTCTGTATCATATATCTGGATGTCGCTCGATACTCGTATTAAAAAGGTAAAGCTTATAAGCAAATACGTATTACTGTTTTATTTTTCTATAGTGGTATTTTACGTATAATGCAATTTAGCGTGTTTGCGTAATTGCAGCTCTTAGGTTTATACAACTACAGTCGTTTTGTATAAAAAGTGTAGATTTAGTTTTGACAAATCAGTACATTACGATTTTTAGTTTGTAACAGCGCCAGGCCATATTGGTTTTTAAATAAAAAAAAATAACTTAGCAAAACAGACTTAATTGATAATATTAAATTCTAAAAAATAAAAAAAGTTTTGTCATAAATGTAAAAAAAGAAGCTGCTGAAAAATATATTTAAATATGAAAGCAAGTTAAGTGCTGTCTTTCGAACATTGTTTACTGCTATACATATTTTTTACGCTTATTTTTTTTTTTTTAACTGAATTGCAGTTTTTGTTTTATTATTACGTGTTTATCGTTGATTAAAAACTACAACAACTGTTTTAAAAATATTTTTAAGACCAGAATCCTCTTAAGGATGTTTTATTCAATGCAGAAAAAACCCCCTTATTATTTGTTTAGTTTTTTTCTAAAAAATATATGAAACAAAAGTTTAAACTGTTTAAAAAAAGAAATGTGTAATAATTAATTGATAAAATTACAAAATAAGTTGTTGACGATGTAAAACTACAATTAAAGTTAGAAGGCGGTTTAGGTGTTGCGTATGCATTTTTTAGTACATTTGGTTCTGGAAAACACATTTATAATTATAATAGTGGTTTTACCTTTTTTCTAGTCCACAAGGAAAACAAAATGGTTCTTGCTACACAAAAAACGCCAGTAATTTTAAGTATACATATATAATAATATACATTTTTTAAACGTTCAACTATAAAACTTTGCCCGTGTAAAAGAATAAGTTTATTAAATCGATAAAAAAATGTATGATAAGCAGGCTGTAACAATAACGGATGCACTTTTTTAAATTGAGCCCTATTAAGATACAACGCAAAATTATTTGAAGAAAACTAGATTAATCGTCTTTTTTTATTTTATGTAAAACCCAGTTTTTTTTATGTGT
>JAQFYM010000920.1:0-45277 GCA_034694785.1 Agrenia bidenticulata
TTAAAAGTGAACCCATCATGAATAGACTGTATAGATTTGGATGAATGAGTTCGTAACATTTCTTTTACCTATTGTTCTGTGAGTTCCTGTATTTGCTTGTGTATTTGGTTATGCAAATTTTTAATATCCATGGTGTCTCAAATGTTTTGGTCCATGCGAACCAGGTTCCTTCCATAATGGGAAAATTTTACTTTAAAATAACTTAAAATAATTACAAAGTCTGAGTGTAAACGTTTCTCGATTCTTCCCACTGGGTAATATAAAATTTCAATTCTAGTAAAAATCGGGTTGAATCATAACTGTGATTCCTAACAATTCGAAAGTACCGTAGTTTAAGTACGGTACTCTTGAATTGTGCTTACAAATACTTTCAGGTTCTAGGGAGTTTGTAAATCCCCTAAAAACCGTTCTTCGATCAAACATCCAGACCTCACCCAGTGATAAAACCAGTGCCAGTTTGATTAAGCGAATTACATCAATCTAGTTCTTGTTATCGAGAATCGATTTAGTTGAAGTTTCAAAATTTATCCATAGCGAATTCTTTAGTATGGAGCCCGAGAATAAGAACTCAAGAACTGCAAGTAGAGGGGACCAAATTCGCCTCATTGCCATGCTCTTCCTAACATTTACATACTTCCTCGTCGAAATCACAGTGGGTTACAAGACCAAATCTGTGGCCCTAGTTGCCGACAGTTTCCACATGCTTAGTGACGTCATCGCTCTGGTAATCGCCTTCGTTTCCATAAGAATGTCCCCGAAGACTTGGTCCAAGAACACGTTCGGATGGGCACGTGCAGAAGTCCTTGGAGCCTTGGTGAATGCCGTCTTCCTCGTCGCCCTTTGTTTCTCCATTCTCGTTGAATCCATCCAGAGATTTATTACAAAGGTGGAGATCGAGGAACCAGAGCTCGTTCTCATTGTTGGTGGAGTTGGTCTTCTCATTAATTTATTAGGACTTGGACTCTTTCATGACCACGGGCATTCTCATGGAGGGGGTGGACATCATGGCCATTCTCATTTTAATCCCAAGAGTCATAGTGTAAAAAAATGTGAAGAAAATCTCCAAAACACTGCGAATGAAAAACAATGCTGCCATACTAATCTGGATGCCACGGGACTTCGAGAGACTGATCAGAAGTCTTGCACGATGGACATGGAGCAGAATGTCGTCAATCCCGATGATCTTCAAGCCTCAGATGACAAAAGCGGATCAGATCAAACAGCCAGTGCTTCCCAGATGAATATGCACGGGGTGTTTCTTCACGTACTTGCAGATGCAGTGGGTTCAGTCGTCGTCATAATCTCAGCTCTCATAGTGTGGCTAACCAACTGGGAGTACAAGGTGTACGTGGACCCAACACTTAGCGTTCTCCTGGTAATACTAATCTTGTGCTCAGTATGGCCCCTTCTTGTCCAATCTTCCCTTGTCCTCCTCCAAACTGTCCCGACTCATATTCAGATAGATGATTTGAAGCTGCGATTGCTGGCAACTGTTCCAGAGGCGATAGAGATTCATGAGTTCCACGTTTGGCAGCTTGCGGGGAGTAGGATAATAGCATCGGCTCATATTCTTTGTAGCAATCAAACAGAATACATGAAAATTGGTGAGCAAATCAAGGAGTTCTTCCATAAGGAAGGGATTCATTCTACAACGATACAGCTTGAATTTGGACAACCCGAGGATGACGATTTGAAGGATGGGCTAAGGATTTTCGAATCTTCCGACTGCTTTCTCACATGTCCGAGTGACAAAGGGGCTGATTGTAGTGCTAATAGTTGCTGTGGAGTTCAGAAACGAAAGTCAGCTATGAAAGTGAAGGATAATTTAGCATTTGTTTCCGAGAGCTCTTCAAATATCTCTAGTCATGTTACTTAGACAATTTAAGCATTTGCATGATGAAGATTTCGTGCTTGGAGAACTAACTCTGACTCTGTGATATAAATTATAATTTCATGTACAAAAATGTATATTCTCTTTATTCTGTATGGTTTGTGGTAATTTCTACAAAAATGTTTGTGTTGCAACAGCAGTTGAAATAAACAGTATAATATTTGTTATAATAATAATATAGTTGCTCTATTTGTTATCTAGGATTGGAATCTATGATTAAATCCATACAGAAGTTACAATAGTTCTTGATCGTATTTAAACTATGTTAGACATTATTTTTTGGTGACTTTAAAATGAAAGTGCGCGTCAACCTAATTCTATATTGGAATATTTGCCTACGAGAAAAATATTGTTAAAGGATTTATAATTGTCAAAATGTTGCTAGTGACAATTTTGAAGCAGGCATAAAAAATGAATTATTATAATCCATTATTATTATTATTTGCATTGCATCTGGCAAAACAAATTGATAGTCCTTGTCCAATTAGAAATGAATAGATTTATTTATAAATTATTTATGCCTTAGCTTTTTGACAACCTTGTAACAGTTGTAACATTAAGTTTATTTTGTACAAATTCCTCCTACTCAATCCTCAACACGCATTACGATGGATAAATCGTTGTCTAAGAAAACTGTATCTCATAAACCTTTAGTGAGACCTGGGACTTATACGGTCCACTCAACATCTACTATTCAGGCCCCCCCTGATGGGCCGAAGAACTTCAAAAGTCAGACTAAAGGTCAACTAATTTCTCAAGGAGATCAAAACAAAGCGATACTACCATGCATAGACAAGCATACCGGAGTTGGTGGCTCACGACTCAATTTAGCGGCCACCCCTATTGAACTGCGGTACGATTCCCAATAGCTGAGACGGATTTCCTACTTTTTCTCTGTTTAGCTCTTTGAGATAATTTAGATGATCTTCCATATCCTATTTGTACAGAATGGCAATACGGCTAAATAAGGTAGATTCTTTTAAGAAATCGACCGAGAAACCCCCAGGGGCACTGCCACCAATGAACTTGCCCTTGTGGGATCAGTGGCCACTAGATGCAAAAATCCCAGATTTCCGTAATATTTCCTGGCCTACTGGATCCGTGTACTTTACAAGAGGGAAGTTGTCTACATCGGTTCGATAGTAAAGTTACACTTACAATGTGAAAATGATTTGTTTTAATAAGAAAGAAATTATAAATAAATCCACAATTTATTTTTAGCTGTGCTATCCAAGAATGGAATTCAACCTGAGTGACCCCAAAGGCTACAAAAATGCATTTCAGCTTGCCGACTATACAGCTCTTCATGACCCGCATGCCGTGAGATACTTTCAGCAAAGAAATGTCGTTCCACTTCTGCGTGAAAAGAAATTAATCAACGCAAACAACGAAGTACTTTGCACCACAAAGGACTACAACCGATTCAGAACGTATTTGGCTACTCTCCAAAGTGAAGGGGTTAATAAGAAAATTCAAAAAGAGGTTTTTCAAAAATAATATCAAAAATGTTCAATATTTACGAGCACTTTCTAATCCACCCTTTTCAATTCTGTAGGTTGAGAAAAGGGATTTCCTACTGAAAGTTAGAAAGCCATTCCAAGAGTTCCAGAAGAAGGAACAAGACGGGGATAAAGTCACTGATCGTCATATTCAGGCTCAAAATTTCCGAAATGATTTAGCCGAGCAGAAGGAGTTGACGTATTGAATTTAAAATTAAATAAGATTTTTAGGGATAAATTCAGAGTTTGTTCAACTTGCTAGGGCCAAGAGGCAAGTACTAGATTGGCAATCTCAAAATGAATCTTTCGAGTTATGGAAGAGACATGAAAGATACTTAAGGACACAGGAACTCCCAACAGAAGATTACTTAGCTGCCTATAGACTCAAAAAAGTCCACAATGATCAAATTGATTGGAGGAAGCGAATTCTAGGAAAGCAGATTTATGACATGAAACAATCAACATACAATCAAAAGTATGATAAACTCATCGGAAAAGTTCTCAAGGAGAGATTGGTAAACAGTCATTTACAAATCCATCCACCCATACAATGATTGGTACGATATTACCATCCTCTTCTTATCGATTCTTTAGGACATCGACAAGGTGATCACACTGAAAAAACGGGATGAGCAAATGCTCGAGTTAAAGGATGTGATAGATGAAACCGTCCGCCGTAGGAAAGAAAAGTGGTGCAAGCGGTACGAGAAGCATATCAAGTACTCACAAGACAATCAAGGTGAGGTCACAAGGTCAAGTTATAAATAACTATGTGAATTTTATGAATGTTTGTCTAAACTTGCCAACAAATACTCAGCCGCAATTCAAGCGGCCTTAAGGGCTAAGGCAGCCCGTGAACTTCGGCTTCAACGGAAATACTTTGATCTTTGGCGTGCATTTATCAAAAGGAAGCATACAACAGCAAGGCCTGATAGTGTCCACACGAGCACTTGGAAGATTGAGAAGGATATGAAAAGTACGGTGGCTTTCTTGGAAGAAGAATCTGGATATGGTTAGACTAGTTTTTTATATTAGTTTTAAACTGTACATCCGAAGCATCAAGACTATGTGATTTTGTACGAACTAGATCCTAGTCAGAACTTTTTTTTTCAACTACTGCATAACGCTAAAAATGTACAAGATTGGGCGGAAACCCAAAAGCGAAAAACACTGGAAATCCAGAAGGAACGAGATGAGAAAAATGGTGGGAAGAAAAGAAAGTCCTCCAGTAAAAAACAGAAAGACAAGAAGAATAAAAAGCCCGGTCGAGACTCCAACAGAAAATCTTTTGAGCTAGAAGATCTCTTGAGTGATGAGGCGGATGAGGAAGGGGAAAAATCCACTGCAAAATCCAAAAGGCATTCGTATCAAGATCCAAATTCTTCAAATGAAAGACGACGTGCTTCTCAAGATCCCGAATATTCGAATGAAAACCGACGCTCGTCTAAAGATCGCCGACATTCAAATGATCCTGAATATTCTAATGAAAACCGACGCTCGTCTAAAGATCACCGACATTCAAATGATCCTGAATATTCTAATGAAAACCGACGCTCGTCTAAAGATCACCGGCATTCAAATGATAAAAGAAAGTCTTCTCAAGATGCTGAATACCCAAATGAAAGGAGACACTCTCAAGGTCCTACGCATTCGAAAGGAAAACGACGGACTGTGGATGAATAATTAGATACGCCCTTTGGTTTGGAGCCTCGGTTTTAAATCATATTAAAAATGTATTGGGAATTCGATACATAAAAGACAGCAAAAGTAGTAGTAACAAGAAATAAAGGCACATTAAGAAGTAAAATTATTTAAAGTCTTCTTGGCAAGTTGTTGGGAGATTAACTAGTTTTTGGTCCCTGTAGTACTGTTCTTCGAGCTTGTGGAATTGGCCATGGGTGGCGAAGAAGGGAATACCTCCACTGGACTGCTTATGAGGGGGAATACATTTTTGGCAAAGAAATAATTAGGGTCGGTTGCATTGTTTTTATTGTTCCCGACTGAGATGACATTTCCCCTTGGAGAGTAGGTGGCAACGACAACTGCGGAGCCATTTTTTTCCGACACGCCGATTCCTAACTGAGTTGTAGCATTCCAAACGATTTGACTGAAACCTGTTGAATTCAAATACCAAGTGTTGAGTTTTATAATTCTATTAAGAACATGTAGTTTCGGAAATGATTTTGTCCATTTTTAAATTCGAACCTGTGGGCTTTGGATTAGTGTAGTTGAATCCTTTAGAACTTGCATACCAGGCTTTAATTGCACTTTCCACAGCCTCGTCTTTAGTTATAGGAGATCCTCCAGATATTTTAAACAAGTTCTGAGCGTATCTTCGTTTCCCTGGAGGGTTTTCAAGCTTAGTCTGACCGATTATGTTATCAGCCCAGCTTTGCGCTATCATGTTTAGCTAAATGGTTACAATGAAAACAAGTTGTAGCAAAATGAGCCAAGTTATCCTTATAAAGGGATTGGGGATTATTTTACAAATTCATGAAGGCATTACCGTTTGATTCAAAACCAAAGGTTGAGAGTTGTGATTTTTTCGGAGCTTGTTATGCAAATCCAAAGCTTTAGACTGGCAGGCTGAATTATTTTGGAATCGAGACAGTTTACGCAATTAGTATGGACCTTAAGAATAACTAAAAATTATATTTATTTGCAAAAGCTATTTACCTGTAAAGTTCCCTTCAGATGCAGAAGCATTTCCGGTAGTAATACTCTCAGGAGCCATGCCTGGAAGGCTGGGACTTGGTGTAGTCGAGTTTTCGGATCCGGAAGTTGAGCTTGGTGATGTGGCATTAGTTTCAGGACTAGCAGCTGAAGGAGCGGTGGATGATAAGTCCGTACTATTACTACTTGACGGGGATGAAGTCGAGTTATCATTCGTAACGTTACCAGCCATTGATGAATTCATCAAAGTTAAGCCTGCTGCAGTGGTCGGATTGTTGGAAGCATTGGAACTGCTACTTCCGGTATTTGTCGTATTTGAAAGGTCAGAAGACGAGGGGGTACTTGACGTGTCTCCGGAAGCCGAAGTTGTTGGTGCATCTTTAGAAGGAGCCTCGGTGGTAGTAGCTACATTTTTGGCGTCTGATGGAAGATGCAATTCCTTCGATTGTCTATCTCCTAAGTCGTTGCTTGTTCCGTTGGAGGTTATTGCAGGTGTGGAGTTGTCTAAAGGAGATTGTGTGGTTGAGGTTGTGGAGTTATCAGAAGGAGAGGTTGAGCCTGTCGAATTGTCTGGAGAAGATCCACTACTTGAAGCTGTTGATTTATCTGAAGGGGAGGCTGATGTTGATCCATTTGAGTTATCTGTGGAAGATACAGTCGTTAAGCTATCTGAAGGAGATGAAGTTGTCGAGGCTACAGTGGTTGAGACTGTTGAGTTATCCGAAGGAGCTGGAGAAGAGGAATTTGTGGAGTTATCTGAAGGGGCTGGAGAAGAAGAACCAGTAGAATTATCTGAAGGGACTGGAGAAGAGGAGGTTGTGGAGTTATCTGAAGGGGCTGGAGAAGTAGAAACGGGGGAATTATCTGAAGGGGCTAGAGTAGAAGAAACGGTGGAATTGTCTGAAGGGGCTGGAGAAGAAGAATTTGTGGAGTTATCTGAAGAGGCTGGAGAAGAAGAACCGGTAGAATTATCTGAAGGGGCTGGAGTAGAAGAAACGGTGGAATTAACTGAAGGTGCTGGAGAAGTAGAATTTGTGGAGTTATCTGAAGAGGCTGGAGAAGAAGAAAGGGTAGAATTATCTGAAGGGGCTGGAGTAGAAGAAACGGTGGAATTAACTGAAGGTGCTGGAGAAGTAGAAACTGAGGAATTATCCGAAGGGGCTGGAGAAGAAGAAACTGTGGAGTTATCCGAAGGGGCTGGAGAAGAAGAAACTGTGGAGTTATCCGAAGGGGCTGAAGACGCTGGGACTGTGGAGTTATCCGAAGGGGCTGCTGCAGTCGTTGACACTGTTGAGTTATCTGAAGGGAATATCATTGAAGCATTGGAACTGTCTTTAATGGAAACAGTTGATGATTGTGAGGTGTCAGAAGAAGAAGCAGTTGTGGACGTGATGGAGTTATCCGAAACTGAGGAAGCGGCTGAAGTTGTGGCATTGTCTGAAGGGGCACCGCTCACTGATGTAGAATTATCCGCTGGAGATGAAGTTGTCGTTGATCCAGATTTATCGGTGGCCTGAGATAAGTTTGATGGATCTGGAATAGTGCTATTCATTTTATCAGTTGAATTTGTATCATTTGTTCCTGGCGATCCAACGATTGGAGTTAATTTAATTGATTTTCCACTTCTATCTGACTCTGGGCTGGTAGTGGCTGTGGAATTGTCGGACACCCCTGTTCCACTGGAATTGGCTTTCTAAATTAGTGTAAAATATTTTTGAATCGTTAAAAAAGTGACAATGGTAATGAAACCTTAGGGTACATAATTTTCTAGCATACATTTCCATCTGAAGAGGAAGAATTTCCAATGCTATCTGGCTGGGTCCCAAGAGTATCTGTAGCACTACCGGTGGAAGCAGAATCTACAAGCGACTCCTTATTTAAAAAAAAACAAACAAACTCAGATAGAATGACATTGAAAGTTAAGTGAAGCCATATCTCAGTTTTACTTTCATGAACCAATTAACTTGGAAACTTCGAGAAGAAATAAAACCCATGCATACAACCTTGAGAAATTCAGCCCCAAGCAATCGTCAAACATAATTTATGGTAATTATTAAAATAAATCAGTCCGTACTTACCGGAGTGGATGAATCATTCCCCAAACTAGTGGCATTTGTGTCACCTTGAAATAAATTTAACTTGAATTAAACTGTTTACCATCAAGGATGTTATTTTTTAATCTTAATATTTAAAATTTGCATTTACTAGAGTGTTTATATTTTGAAACTCACCATAAGTTATCATCATGGGGGTACTGTCACAAGAATCCTTGGCAAATTCGTTAAATTTCCACAATCCAGTCCAGCGTCCTCGACAAATGCACTTCATCGTCCTGTTAGTCCATTCCGTCTCTCCTGAAGACTTGCAACGGTATTGTCCAATTGTCCCCTTTGGAATCGTAGAATTCACGGAGGTGCAATCAACCGTTGCATTCGTTTTAGAATCCATGCATGCTATCACCATTTTCTAATCCAAGGGTTAGAATAAATATTTTTGCAAATATTTTAACCAATACATTTTTCGATGAAAAAAATCTCAACAACTTACGTCCGGTGGTTGCAGTGGGGGGCAAGGGCTGCTGATTGCCAGTGCCATTGTAATCACAGCACTGAGTAAAACTAGGTAAAACTTGACCATCTTTCAGCTTTGAAATCCCCAAGAGAATTCAAGAATGAAGATGTTGATGGTGCTTGTGATAAGATTTGGAGTGAGACTCAAGCTTAAAATCGTTTTGAAAGGAAAGCTATAAATGTATTTAAAAACGTAGATGATAACAAGTATTCTGCAGGGAGAATTGAGTCATCCTCAATGGATAAATAGAGTAGAAGGATAAGACTAAATATTTCCAATCATTTCCAACCTTCCTTATATCACCTGTTGTAGACGAGAGACCCTGAGAGGTTGGAGGTAGTAATTTTGCAAAGGCTCATAAAATTATTAGCATTCGGGATTATCTCATCTCGCATGCTCATCTTCATTGAAATTTGAAATGGCAACGCGTCTTCCGTCTTTCTTTTATGAACGAGTGTGAAGATTAAATCACTTATGAATAGTGGTCGGTAGTTAAAGAACTTTTTTAAGCTGCCATTTATGTGCTAATTGAAAAAATTATCCTTTCCAATCCATTGCCAGCTCAACTGGGAGAGTCAGACGTGCTAATAAAGGATATAATCATTTGGACAGGAAGGATGCATATTAATTAGCTTACCTAAGCCGCGGTTTTAAACGGCGCTTAGCTTTTGCTTAACGAAGGTAGAATATTCAATCATAGTTGACACACACAAAGTTGACACTTGACAGGGTGTTCAGAGTTGCACAATTTACTTGCAGTTACGTTTATCTTATTTGATTAATTACTTATAATTGCATTGCAGTAGATTTGAAAATCTTTTAAACAATCTTTGATTTTTTATAAGCATAGAGTTGGATACGGAAGGTGATAATTGATACGCATTGAAAATTAGTTGACATTGACTCATACCGACTGATAAACAAGGCTTAGCTTGGAAACTCATGGACTTTTCAGCATCACCTAATGTCTATGAGTATGTACGTAGAAGGATCATTAGCGATGGATAAATTACACTAGGTATTAATGATCCTTCAGAAAACTGATATTGATGCTAATGCATAATAAATATGGTCGATTGGTCAGACACATGTCATCCTAAGTTAATTTCGGGGCTATCCATGAGCCCGGCCAAGGTCAGTTCCTTTTAATTTGATCAGTCACGATCGCAGATGCAGGTGACAAATTGGGTTTCAAAAAATTCAAATGACAACACGTACATGTCACAAGCAGGCGTAATAAATTAACACTTAAACACTTGAGGTACATTATCGAGTTAATTGCCTATTCATTGTCAAATTACTTGTTTATCTCTGTGTGCTACGATTAATTTGAACATATGGGATAAATATTGTGACGTTTCTTTATTAAATAATAGAATTAAAACTTAAGTATACAAACAGGCCATTAACAATAATTTATTGATAAATCCGTATTTCAATTGATTGATTTTACAACCAATCCAATCAGTTTAGAAGTCATGAGGGTTTTTTAGTCATACATCCGGGATTAAACCAATATCCTTTAATATCCTCGCCAACAAGAAACGGAAGCTGTTATAGCCAACTCTGATTGTTCATGAATCAGTAAACAGATATGCTCCAAAAAAGCTCCATGATACATAAAGGCAACAAAGCCACACTCTTCAGCAATGACCATGTTTTTTATTCCATGAATAGGGAAATTGTCCATTTCCCAATTAGCGATTAAATAAAAGTCAGATATTGTTATACTGTTGACTGGGTATGATTTCTGGAAAATTCTATTGGGCAACTACAGGATAAACGAGCATTGATTACATTGTGAAATATTGTTTATTCTATCCCAGTTCCGAAGGAATTGGTCCAATACTGAGACTCAATATCAATAATGCACAATACATTACAATTAATATTCTGTACTCCAGTTTCTAATTAAAAGTTATGTACCGACCATTTTCGTCATATTTTATCTCACTGATGATATTTCCGACATTTTCTACAGTGGTTGACCTGACTGGGGATGAGAGTCGCATGACTGAAAACAACAAGGGGCTTATCTTTATATTAACATCACCATTTTGATAACCACAGGATCTGCCATGGATTCCCCAGGCCAACCTTGTAAAAAGCTATAGACGATCTATTTACTAAATGTTAGTTTTTGAATGCGGCATTTGCTATTTCATGTAAACACGAAATTGCCATTAATTACGAGAAACATCAAAGATAAATATTTGTTTATTTTCGCTGATGATGTGCACAAGAAATGATATAAAACACGAGTCAGTCGATTGCCAAATCAATCAATAAGTGAGTTACGATAATTTATCCGTGTGGTCTCATCTGCAAAAATCTAAAAAACAATTCACGCCATCCAATTTTAATATTATATTCGATTTTTTATAAGAAATTTCGAATTCAGAAATGTCTTCTTTTAAACTGACTACAGCTGTCTTCTTGGTAGTGATTTCAGTTATATTCCAAACAGGGTTTTCAAAATCTATTGAAACTGTTGAAAATGGTTTAGTTGCAGCGTCGGACCACAATCTGTTTTTTAAAGCCCTCGATACTCAAGGTAAGCTACATCACAAATATTTATCTTATTGTTGGTCTAATTTATTATTGTTGTCAATTATTTAGAAAAACTGGCCATGATGCAGCTTGCTATTCGGTTCTTTGATGCTGACGAATACATCGAAATACAACCCTATCCTGTCCTTGGAGTTGATGCTGCTAAACTCGATGGGGCAGTCCCATTCCCTGAGCTTCCTGTTGGAAACTCGATCCCAGATACTCTAGTTTCACATTTCCTGGTAATTGCACTGAAAACATTGAGGGTTTTTTATTTGAGGAATAGGTTAAAATAAATCTATCCCTTTTAGAACGGAAAAGTTCCAAAAAATTTCCAGAAAGAGTTTACCAAATGGCTTAAAAAAGATTACAACTTGACTGAAACGAATTTTGTTGCATACAGAACGTGAGAGAAAAACTAATTTTAAACAATCTCAAAATGTAATAAAGTAGACATAGCTAATGATTTTAAAATATTTATGTGTTTCCGTTTTAGAACTGGCTCTTTCTGCAGACAAGGGGAGGACTGTCCTATTTTGGACGACATTGGTGGCCTTTGCTGTCCCTTTGGCTAAGTATAAAATTTTAAATCCTGGAAAAATGGATCATGTAATTTTTAAAATGTAAATTTATTTTGTCTTAAACTATAAAACAATAAATAGTTTGGGCATACTTAAAAATATCCTTAAACTAAAAAAAATCAATATATATCATCTTTGATCTGATAAACCCTGACCCAGTCAACCTCAAAAGTAGGCTTAGGCCAAGCACGACCTTGACTAAGAGTCAGATTGCCAAACCTATTCTCGGGAAACAAGGATCCTCCAACAGGCATAGCCAAAGTAAGTTGAAGGGGTTGTTCAAACAGAGATTTGTTATTAGAACACGGTAAATTGGACTCATCCCTCTCAAGCCAATCTGAATAGAAATGAGTCCCTGCGGTGAAGACCCTAGCCCCATCCACGTACCAATCCATCCGTTTGGGCTTCCAAACAAAAGCAAACTCGTGGTAATCTTGGCTAAAGTTTACATTAGGGAACACCTTCTCTATCCCCCTGGTGGCTACATTGTTCCACCTCTGACCAAAATGAGCAGAGAATAATAGAGTTGATGACCTTTGACCTCTTGCCTGGACAATGTCGATCTCTTCGTATTTGCAGTTCTCATGGTCCTGATATGCGGGCAAGAGCCAGACAGACGGGAGTAAATTTTTCCCTTGTGGCATTCGTGCCCTGATAACGTACGAGCCGTGGGAAAATCCTGGGCCGACTGTCCGGATTTTTCCAGATGTGAAGTTTCTTGGTTTTGCAAATAGTTTCATGGAGGACCAGGGTTCTTGAACTGCTTTCAGAATTAAGCTTCCGTTTACGACGCGTACATTTTGATCTGATTTGGCAAAGCATTCCAAGTTTTTGTCTCTTCCTCCTTTGCCTAGAAAAAAATGTCGCTTGTAAATTGGATCTCCGAGATTTTAAAACTAGCTTTGGGTATGCGGTTATGTGGGATTCTCACCATTACACGAATCTTCCCACTCCCACATGTCCTCTCGAAGGATAGACCCGTCAAAGTCCTCACTGAACACTAGAGAACCTTCCCATTTTTTCAGAGACTTCTTACCCACAACTAAAACTAATAGTGCTAAACAAAACAAGCAAAGAGCCAAGGTTGACTTCATGTTTTGGGTGGCAATTCGGCTTTGATTGCGATGTTCAAGAATTAAAAAATCACTGAGGAAATAGCAGGATGGGTAAACCTTTTGTATTTGAGGTAAAACTTACAATGCAGTATGGTTTCCAATTGTTAAATGACTGAATCATAATTTCAATCAACTTTTACCCACCATTTCAGTTTTTTTTTTCATCCTTAAACATTTTCAAGTTTTTGAATTGCCCAATTTAGATAAAAAACAATAAGATGTTCTCGTTCCGTAGTAAACATGATAGAAAGTTATGTGAAGGACTATTATGATATTTTACAGGGGGCGGGAGGTGAAGTCATTGATATTACAGCAGGATATTATCTGTATTATAAAATGCAAAAACTGGGTAAGTACAAGAGAATGTGGTCAAGTTACTTTAAATTAATATTGGGTAATGCAGATACACATCGTCGGTCGTTTAGAAAGTGAAGTGGATGTTAAATTCTTATAATTGATTATTAAAAAAACATGGGACGGATCATTATGGCAAGATCAAGTTCATCATCAACTTTCTGTTTCCACCCATAAACACATACTACTAAAGCAAATTGACTAGCGAAACGACCACGGCAAGCTTGTGTTATTCTCAACAGCTTAGACACCAAAGTTATTTATGAATATTTTAAGCATCCGTCGATGATCCTAGTTATGAACAACTTAATCTAGGCAGAGGCATCCCTTTGAAAATAAACTGATTCGTGATTTGTAAATTAAATAAAATTAAATAACACACTTCTAAATGTCAAAGTATAGAAAATATTTGACTTTACATCATTAAATTGGAACATTTTTGATTCAATTGAAATAAGGAAGATTAAGGCAACAATCTGGATTCTACCCCTTAATAATTAAACCTACCTCAACTTGTGTAACTAAACTGATTTTTAAAACTTAAACGGATACTGGATAGGTATACAGGTACAAAATTACGTAAATATTTTTGCTTGCTTGCTTTATTTTTGCTTGCTATGATGTGTGATTAACCTTTATGTGTGGGTCTAAAAACAAACATAGTGATTAAGCTTCAATAAGATTAGGAATGTTATTTTGTGAGGTTGAGGTTTGAATTTTTAATTTCTTTTAATTTGTACTAATGCCATGGTGGCTTTTTTCCGATTGGAACAGTTTTAGCTTCTGAACAGACATCAAATAATGATTTAATTATAGCTAAACCAACAATGTGTTTGCACATGTACTGTTTCATTCAAGAAAACTGGACAGGTACAGCTTGAGGAACTTTCGATCAGTCAAGCGTAGATATTTGTTGATGTCATCTTATTTAATTTTTGATTGATTTGATGGCTTCAGAAAGTATGTAGTCAAATCTTCACTTACAGTTCGAAATTTGATTTCGGGTTTCCCTTGTACCCACATGTATGCTGATGTTTGTAAGGGGAGGTTTAGTGTTGTAGATTGGGCAAACGGTTTAAAATTCATATTTTTCGGGTCTCGTTCGACTGACCATGCACGGGTTTGGGAAATTAAAAAGTCAAGAAGCTTTCCCACTGGTAATCGTTCCCTTAGAGTACCTTGTTTTTTTATCCATGCATTGGTCGATTCAAGGCCATTATTTGTAGAAGGGTAACCGGCTGCTATTCCCTCATACCATCCAGTTCGACGCTCCAAGTGTTCTGCATAAAAATAATTGTGGAAATCCAATGCGTCCGGGTTTTCTCTGTATTTCTTACTCCACAATTGTTTGCCAACTTGAAACTCTTCAGGAGATCGGGCTAGTTGGAGATCAGAGATGTCTCTTCGAATTTGCTTCCACAAAGCTTTATCCCGGACGAGGGATCGCTTTCCGTCGACATTTTTCATCAGATGAAAGTAGCAATGCACTCTCGTAAAATCCATAATTATATATATATATTATATATATTATATGCATAATTATAAATTCATATGCAAATGTTGATTAAACATTAAAAGATATACAAAAGTTATCTAAGCAAAATTGAGCCATTTTAAATTAAAAATGAGAGTGAATTGTTTTTTTTGAGGGAAATTCAAAGGAAGGGAAAAAAAATAAATTTGTTGGTGAAACTCAATTTATTTATCACCCAGATAAATGCAACCCGTTAGAGAATACAAGTACCAATATATTTTGGGCCTATCTTTTGTCTTTGATCTTGGATGGGCAGATTTCTTATATTTTCTCCAAGTTAAAGTAATCAAGACGATTAGGATAAATATAATTATGAACATGGTGTCCTAATTTTAATTATTATTTGAAAGGCAAAGAACTGAACTGTTTTATATTTTTAACTGTCCCCTTATTTTCTGGACCTCATTTTTCAGGTAGCAGTGGAAACTTAGCTAGTCGAGTTGTTAATGATATTAAATTTGATATTTCTACTGGTTAAACTGACCATTAATTACGATATGGGATTTTACGCCATTTTAACCTTCATTGTTTCAGCACTACGATTTTTGAACTGTACCTAGTCGAATAACTTATACAAGTGCGATTTCGTTTGCATGCGAATACAGTATTAACTAATAGCAACACTTAAGCAATCAATAATGCCTCTATTGGGTTTCAACTTCGGCTATGAGTTACGAAATGATAGGAAGACTACAAATAGTGTTGGTAGTACGTTGCAGACATTTAGTGACACAATCAAATGCAGCAATGTTTGAACATAAATTTGTTTGTCAATTCTTTGAATAGCAAGAGTTGGAAGTTTAATAGAATCGCTACGGACTTCTCCATCGGATTCTCAACTTTTATATGAACATGTTGTAAATCGAAAAGTTTTAAATTCTAAGATGAATTTAAATTCATTAAGATTCTACCTTTTGAAGTAGAAACTCATTTATCTAGAGTTATAAAATATTTTTGAAACTGTTCAGGTTTTCCCGTAGTTCGATTTGAGTACAATAATATTCATACATGCCTAACAAACCCAAACGGTGGCATTCAATATTAAGTCTTACACATATGACTAGTAAATGCTGCTGAACTCTTTTAGCCCTTTGTAAATCAGATCGAGCCGTTTATCAGCCTTTTGAAATGGGACTGAATTACTGAAAGAAGTGTCTACAATAAAAACCAAATCAATATGAATACCGACGGAGTTGTCTGGAAAACAATTGACTTAACTCTGTAACGTCTCATGTAGCGAGCCAAGAAATGTCTAAAGCTCAAGCAGGAGTTGGCGATGAGTATGTCCAAATTGTTCAGCGCCAACCCCAACCTGCCCTATGACCTTCGAAATGGTCTGATTCCAGGATTACAGGCTTTTAAACAATAACTTATCTAGCAGTACAATAGACAAGTTATGGCTCATAAGATCCTCGACGATAAATTCGAAGCCAGTGATGTTTCAAATTTCAAAGTCACCTGAAGCTTGAAATGCTTATTATAAAAGACTTATTCATTTCCAGACGTGTATCTCACCAATGCAAAGGCAATCTTGGACTCACTGATGCCGGAACCTGCAGTACCACTAGTACCCAAATCCTTGTGTAACCTCAATGTAAAATTTTAAAGATGTCAGGATCCAAATAAACATTGTAAAATTTCATACTCATAAAAAAAAGTAAGGTCTAAGAACAGTGGCTTTATTTTGTTTGAGAAAAGTAGCTCATCTCTTGTCTCTTCTCTTGCCCAGAGAGAGATGAAGGTCAAGCATGGATATAAAATTCTAGGGTTTTTTCTGACAATCAGATGAAGGGTCGTAAACTGGTAAACAAGATTGACCTCAAATCAATAATCGTTTCTTCTTGGCATCTACGATAATGTGGATGCAGTCTGAAATTGTAGGCCACCAGATGCAGGGCTGAGATAACCCATTGGATTGGGTCACCACTAAAATGTAATAATTTATCACCACACAACAGTAGACATTCCCAGTCCCTAGGAATAAGAATGGAAAAGAGAGGAGGGAGAATGAGATAAAGGAATAGCACAATTGACATTGACGGATCACCCTCGTTTCCTTATAGTAATAAATGACATCTCTGTACCTCTCTTTTAAGATTAGGATTAGTCTTTCCTCACTTGTATGCAATTCCACTTAAAAACCTCATCGATTGTCATATCTAGTAGGGGACAGAACTGGACGTATTTACATAAGCAGACCTGTTTCTCAAAGATAACTTCCCTTTATTGAGCTATCAAATTTCTCAGTCTCGGTGGAGCAGTCTGTGAGCTCAAACTTTAAATCTGACGTAAGAGATTTAGAATCTGTAAATACCACTGGTGGTTGGTGACATTTCTTCACATCTCTTTCTGTGTAGCAGCTCTGAGGAATATTTGCAACTCAGGGAATAAGCTCAAAATGAGAGTCACCAAGTTCATTGTGAATCTTCTCTTTTGGGGGGCAACGTACCTACATTTGGTTTCTGGGGCTAATTGTCCTCCCCTTGATAGTGAACCTGTAAGTCTTAAGCTCAGGTTTATTTTTTAACTATCGGTGATTTTTTATTTTTAAGTTCACGTTTAATTTTAATTTCAGAGTATCGTTTTAGAATGTCAAGATCCAGAAACGGGTAGCTCGGTTAGTTGCGTAACCGACGTTCGCCCAGGGACAACCGCCTTCTACCAGTGTGCTAAACACTACACAAGTAGCTTTGGAAGCAATGAAAGTGGTCGGATGAATTGTCAGACTAATGGGAAGTGGTCTCGATTAGCTCAGTACGATGAGTTCAAGTGCCGACTTGGTATGTCCCAACAATCTTTGTCTTCATCTCAATTAAAATTATATCAATTGGGTATGAAATTCATACTATGAAACTGATTATTAATATGTATCTCCAATATTTGTTTACCAAAGATTGTGGAAATCCTACGGCAGCAGTAGCCGGTAATTCCCCAGTTGTGGTTTTTGGGGAAGTAGCCACAAGGGAAAACTTCCCTTGGCATGTCGCCATTTTCAGATCGGACGGCCCTGGAACGAGATTTCAATACCTATGTGGAGGGTCATTGATATCCCCATCGAACAAGGGCTTCTTAGGCATGCATTCATCAATGACCAATTCATAGCCAGACAATCAATTCATAGTAAATTTAATTCATCTCAGGGACAATTTATCTCAACGCCATTTCATCACAGACAAGAATTTGCAATAGTCTTTTATGTGATCGGGTGTTAATGGTTCAAATAAAGCTCAAAAATATATGAAATTCTTGGTATTAAAGAACTTCCGTTTTTGATTTTTCAATCAAATTTTAAGTCCTATGTAAAGTTTTCACTACAATGAATCGATCGTAGTAAATTGTCTGGCTATGAATCGCTCGCCATTAATGGACCTTGAAATTTTTAGTGCTCACTGCTGCTCATTGCGTGACCTTTTCGCTGAGGACTTTTAAAATCCGTCCTCTAGAAGATTTCAAATTAGTTGTAGGAGCTGTGAGTAGTAACATTACGGTCAACGAGCTGACTAGAGGAACCAAGTTTTATACTGTAAACCTTCATATTAGAACTTTAAAAACTTATATAAGTAACTTTTCATGTTGTACTCAAATAATTGAGTTCTTAATTGCAACAGGTTAAAGGAGCTAAAATTCATCCAAATTACAACTTTGACACAATTCAGAACGATGTGGCTATAATGAAGCTAAAGGAAAAAGTTGAGATCAGTGATTTCGTCTCCCCAGTCTGTTTCCCCTCAAATGACATGGCTAATATGCAAATCAAGGGAACGGGGCTGGTAATGAATACTGAAATAGTATTCTCTTTAAATCAACGCACCCTTATTGATTAAGGGTTTAATATTATTTACAGGGTTTAATTTTAATGTTTATTTTAGATAGCGGGATTTGGGGTCGATCAAAGCACAAAAATCTCTGCCATCCTTAACTTTGCTCGTTTGCCGGTGACGGAGAATCCGATCTGTAATTTCGCTTTGGGCAAACAACTTACGAGTATAGAGTTTTGTGCTGGATATTCACAAGGTATATTATTTAGTTATTCAGTTTTAATTATCAAAAACCCAATTCTGTCATAAATTCTCACCTCCCTTTATCTCAATGTCTAGGATCATCCATTTGCAGGTTTGTTATTTTTGGTTTTATTGAAACAAAACAAATTAAACTATCCACTAAGATAATAGAATTAATTTATAAACTTGATTAGTGGAGATTCAGGAGGAGGCTTGGTTTTTACAGACGAGCTCTCTAAGAGATTGTATGTCCAGGTATTTGAAAAAAAATCTTTACAGCTTAGAAACTTGATTTACTGTAGTCTGTAAATAATTAGTCCAGTCATCTAAACTATTAAAACTTTCGTTATTCTACAGGGCATAGCAAGCAATGTGGACCGACGAGCCATACAGGATTATAAATACTGTCAAAACTACAATACATTCACAAGGGTGAGCTCCTTCGTAGATTGGGTTCAGGATCAACTCGATGAGTTCTTTTACGATGACGATACTGAAACCGCTGGAGCTAGAAGACCTGTAAACCGACCCTCATCGTCAGGCAGTAAAGTCTCTATTACAATCTCATACTTCAGAAAGCTTTTTTTTTAAGATGTTCGTATGTGGTAAAACAAATCGTATTCATTTTTATTCATATACAGGCTCAAATGAGGAGTTTGTAGTAACTGTATTTAAAGATGTGAACGACAAGGGTAAAATATCTCATTTCCTATTTCCATTCAATAATTTTTGTTTGGTTTTAAAATAATTAAAAATCGTTAAAAAAAAATTGTAACTCCCACGTGTTGCCAATTTTAGACAACTATGTGGAATGGCGAATGAAAAATTGCTCATCAGTCCCAAGCAATTGGAACACTAGAATGTTTTGGATTGACATTCATGGAAAATGTCTCCAATTCTATGAAGGGACCTACTGCTCCGGAAGATCCCTTCAGCTCAAGTCCACTCCAGATTCCAGTGTTTTTAAATGGAATTTCCCTGATTACAACATAAAATCAGTTAGTCTCTGTCCAAATATTTCCAATAAGCCATCAAACCCTGGCTCTGGATCTATTAATAACAAGCCTAGTAGTGGTGGGGGAAATTCTAAACCTACTGGAAGTACTGGTGGAGTAACAAACGAAGGTTAGACCCACATTTTAAATATCTTGGTTTCTATTGGTAAAGCAGAAGGGGTCACTTTAAAAAATGTACAGTTGTTAAATTGTAATGAGCACCTTAGTAGGTTTTACTAATTTAGATATTTAAAAACGTGGGAATTTTCTTTGAATGATATGAGCTATTGTTTGTTTGGCAGGAAACGATTATGAGAAAGTAGGGTTACAGATGCACAACCAGTTCAGAACGAAGCACGGCGTTCCTCCTCTCAGGCTTAGTGAAAAGGTGTGACCTTAAAGCATGACTGATTGTAATTAAAATATTCCATTGCGATTTCTACTATGATTGGAAACCCCGTTTTGTTCATTCCTATAAATTTTATTGAAATTATAAGGTAAAATTATATCAAGTATTGATTTTTTGTAGCTAAACATTGGAGCAAAAAACTACGCAGAGCAACTTCTAAGCCACAACTCCCTTCAGTCTTCTGGGGACGGTGGGGAGAACCTTTTCGAAATTTACGGGAGTTCGGATAATTCGGCTGCCCTAACGAAACAAGCGGTTGAGCTTTGGTACAATTCGATTAATCAGTACAACTGGGCATCTCCATCCGCCACCTCCTTTTCTCAACTTGTTTGGAAGTCTTCCAAAGAGATTGGGTTTGGAGTTGCAAAGTCTGGGAGACGGACTGTAGTGGTGGCACGGTATTCCCCTCCAGGGAATATTTATTTCATTGGTAATGGGGACAGAGGTAAATTCTTTTGGGAAAATGTCCTCCGACCTCGTTAATTAATCTCTTTGCCGAGTATCAAACCGAAATTCTCGTCGGGGATCCTATGATTTGATGAGGTTTTTAAATTCTAATTTAAATTCAAACATTGTGATTTGTGATGGACCTCGCCCAAAAAGTTGATATTTATGATTTATAATAATAATAAATGTTTTGATGATTTTTTGGCCATTCCCTGCCAAACCTATCCTGTAATTAACGTCTTTTGTATCAGAGCTTGTCTAGTACGAAACTCCAAGGCAAACCTGTCTCGTTAAATAGTCTATATGATATATCTGTCGGGTTTTGACCAGAGCCCACCTCAATGTTTAATTTATTACGAGATGTGAGGAAAATTAAGAAAATAAAAATATTCCAAATATGGTAATAGAATCTCCTGTGCTAGCATAATTTCCTGAATAAAAATATTAATGGATTAAATTTTAAAACTTCGTACGATTTATGATTCATAATTAACAACTCTGCTCAAGGTTCTATTTGGGGATGAGACGGACTTAGATAATTGAAAGGTTTCATTTCATATCAAAACTCAAAAGGCTCATGCGGCTTATGATGACTTAATAATAATAATATTAGATAAAAACTGTCATGAATTCCGTTTTTTTGGTAAAAAATTTGATTTTATAATCATAAGCGTTCCTACACACCTCCCTTCTAGAGCCAACTAACCCTTTTTTATGTTTTGATCGTGAGAATGACAAACGTTCAATTACTTCAATTATAATAGACTTCAGAAATCGTTTCCTACAATTAAAAACTATTTACATAGATCCAAAAAGTCTAAGCCAGGAAACACGATCGTCTTGATAAATCTGCTAGTAATTTCATGACTGTCTGCATTATTAATATTTGTCTCATATGTATCTTCCTACGAATTACTAAATCGTTTCATCAACTGCATTAACGAATATGGAAATTTTCGAAATTTTCTCCGATAAAAAAAATGGAAAGAGCATGTCATTGAGAGTAAGATAAAACTCATTTCCCTGAAAATGCTTTCAGCCTTTAGTTAAATCATGGGAATGGATGTGGGAACGAGTTATTCTTATTCAGAACGAGAAGATAATAACGGAAAGGACAATCCATCTAAAGCTGTAGAGAAATTATAGTCACAATTAGCAGAGTTGAGCTAAAAAAAATGGACAAAAATAAATAAAAATTATCACGCTTTAGGGTGGATAGTCACAATTTATTCACAAAGGGTTTATTCAAAAGCTAAATGGATGGTTGTATCGTGTTATTTATTTCCTTTTACCTTAATATCAAAATAATAGGACAGTAAGATTTTTTTGCTCATTGTTTTCCCTACAATTAAAATTAAAATTTTTTTACCTACAACAGTCCTATATTGGATGGCAAGTAGTGATTGACTAATTAGTCTTCCTTCAACTTCACCTCGATGGACATTTTATTCCCAGAGGCTCATACTCACAGCAGATAACTAACCGTTGTAGTTTCTAAACTAATTGATTTTAAATATTCAAAACTTGGATTCAATCGTTTTGATCTATCTTGTGAGATCCTCAGAAACTTTTTTTATAGACCAATCTTAGGCTTTTGAAATGAAGGTTCTTGTAGAAATCGCAATTATAACTTGGATTTGTTCCACTCTTGTCGAAGCAAATTGCCCACCACTGCGGCCCAAAAAGGTACACAATTTATTCAAAATTTGGAACCGAAAATCTTTGAAATGTCCTAATTCATCATCTCGTTTGTCCTTAGGGTGTTCAACTTAAATGTGAACTAGGAGATGCTAAAACCCCTGTTGATTGTACCATCGACGAAGTTCCTACTGGAACTGAAGGATTCTATCAGTGTCGGAAATATTACACTGATGAATATGGGAACTGGGCAGGGGGGAAGTTAACTTGCAGCCCCCAGGGACGTTGGCTCAAGCTCGTCGAATATCAAGACTTTGTATGTATGCCAGGTAGTTTAATCCACATTTTATCGATGTACTTCGTCTCATCTTTTAAAAGATACATTATGTTGTTTTAATTTTTCAAAATTTGGTTAAGAATGTGGCCAGGCAAGGAACTCGACATTGACCACGTTGTCATCTTTCATTGAAAGGGAGTATGAGACAGGGGAGGAAATCTTCCCGTGGCACGTTGCCATTTTCAGACGATTCGGAGAGACCAATTCTTACAGATATGTTTGCGGTGGTACTTTGATCAATCCGGATAATAAAGGTTATATTGTCCTTACTGCTGCGGTATGTATATTTTTAAAATTATAGATTAATTGGTTATAAAGTTCTAGGTTGGCTAATTATTTTATTACATTAACTTAGCACTGTGTGACAAAATCTGTTTTATCGGTGGAAACTGGGGCTTGGAATGCGTTTAAAATTGTTTTGGGACCAGTTAGTACAGATTTTAGAGGCAATGTTGCTGGAGTGTCGCAAATTTTTTCGGTAAGCCAACTTTTACTGTTTTTAACAAAAGTCCAAACTAGTTTTATCGATGAAAGAACAGTTCGATGAAATGTTGTTTTACAGCCTAAAACCATCATCAATGAAAAGGAATACGACCCCTCAAGTCTTCAGTCAGATATAGGGATGATTG
Organism: Agrenia bidenticulata; assembly: GCA_034694785.1. NCBI lineage: Eukaryota > Metazoa > Arthropoda > Collembola > Entomobryomorpha > Isotomidae > Agrenia > Agrenia bidenticulata. The sequence goes on from JAQFYM010000920.1 coordinate 23,225, forward strand.
AATTAGATGGACCTGTTAAGATCACAGAGACTGTCCAGCCCGCTTGCTTTCCAAACCGGAAAGTAATTAAATTAATTCTTGATTCTTCATTTAATAATTTAATAATCTTTATTTAATAATATATTAATATTAATATCATATACTATTTTTAGATCGCAAATGCTCAAGTTCGCCCCGGTGTTTATGGAGAGGTACTATCGAATATCTGGCACTTTGTACATTCTCTCTATAGATATAATGAGACTAAAATTAATAATTTTGATTGACCAGATTCCTATAATAAAAAACGATCAATTAACATACCAAGATATCGTCAAGATTCCAGTGGCGGAACAAGGGGACTGTCTTCGAGATTGTGCTCGGGAGCCAACTATAACTGAGTTTTGCGCCTCTCATACTTCAGGTAATATCATACAAGTATTTACTAAATGCAATGTAATATATGTATCAATTATTCATAGGGTAAATTTTAAAATTGTATCTATCCTAATAGATAACTTATTTTCTTATAGGATCTAGTCTAAACAACTTGGACAGTGGGAGTGGTTTAGTATTTCATGAGTTGACTGAGAATCCAAAAAGATATTATTTACAGGTAATCATAGGCTTAACAATTAATTATACATTTACGTATTTATTAGCTGACAAGTACAAGAATCTATAAAATTTCGAAAATTGCTCAAATATTCTATTTTTTTTAATCAAGGGAATTTTAACGAGAGGAACCGGAGATTCTGAGGGCTGTGCAGCTCATGATACATTTACAAGCGTCAGTGTCTTCCTCGATTGGGTAAATAAAGTTCATGAGCAGTTTGCAGATGCCAACATTCAGGAATCTGTGGTAAAAAAAATTTACAACTTTAATTTAGCTAAATATTTCTTTGTAATTAGACTAATAACTAATAATTGTCTTAACTATTTGATTGCAGTCCGTTCTTCCTCCTTCGTTGCCAGTAAAAAACTTTGGACCAATTCCCAAACCCCGGCCGGACTATAGTTCCTCCCCATCGACATTCCAAAACGGTACCGTACTATGAATTTGTGTCATTTCGTTATTTTAAAGCCCGAATACTAATGAGTCTACCATAATCACAGAGTTCTCTCAAATCGGTTTGGATCTTCACAACTTCTATAGGCAGAGGCACAACGCTCCACCCCTTCTTCTTAATGACAAAGTAGGATGATCACTTTTTATGTTTCATTTAAATATGCCGGATATTTAATTTGATGTTTATCTTTGGACTGGGTGATTTTAATATTTTCAGCTAGCACAAGATGCCCAAGCCTGGGCAGAGCATCTGATCCGAGAAAACAAGTGGGAATTTTCTGTAGGCAAAGATTACTCGGAAAATATATTTCAATACTTTGGAGGCATAGCTCAAAACGATGTTATTCGTAAGGCCGTTAGCAACTGGTACGATGCCTCTCAGAAATACAACAGAAATAAACCGGAAGCCTCAACGTTTAGCCAGGTAATGGGATTGTACTGATATTTAAAAATAATTTGATTTTGAAATGGAATAGAGTAATTATAATTGTAATTGATTTTAAAACTAGGTGGTATGGAAAGGTACATCACACATTGGAATCGGAGTAGCATCTCGAGGATCCAAGACGGTTGTCGTCACAAACTACTGGCCAAAGGGTAACATCTACAATTTGGGAGACGGGGACAAGTTAAAATATTTCAGGGAAAATGTCCTACCGCCCATTAGAGATAATCAACAAGATAATTTTAGATTTTAAGTCAGAATTTCATGTTGCAAGAAAAGGGTTTCAAAAGATGTCTAATGTCGAATAAAGTTCTCCGTGTATTAAAATTTTGAACCCCCGAATTATTTTTTTAAACTACGATTACATAAATACGTAAGTCTTTCGTATTTAATAATCTGATGTCATGTTCATGCATATCTTTACTTATGAAAGTTTTTGCAGCAATTAAAAATACAAGACCGTTAGGTGCCAAATTCACGTGGATTGTCGTTACTTTGAGGAATAATGAGATGCTTATTAGAAGAATAACGGAGTTGATAACTGTTCTGGCAATTTCATATTTGCAAAGTTATAGCTTCCCTGAAAATCTTCAAAATCCATTTAATGATTTCAAGCCATGCAAGATTAGGCCAGTTCATTTTCAGGCTTTTGAGAAGGATACAGTTTAGCTCTTATTAGCATCTTATTCTGGAATTCTAAAAACTATGGACTATTCTCACCAAATTAGATTATTATTGACTCCAATGGGTGCTTCGAAATTTATAGTACCAATTCTAGTTGTAATATTTACAACGTCCATAACATCCAAGTCCTTCTGTCCTCCTATAAGAGCACCCATGGTAATTCAAAACTTTGTATCCAAATTAAAAGCGCATCTAAAACAGTTTTCATTATTGTATTGATTAATTGATATCCAGACAACAAATCTGACTTGTAAGCTTCCAAGGGATGAGCAAGAAATAAGTTGCTCGGCTTCTTGGTTACCTAAAGGAACGATGGCACATTTTCAATGCATTCAAAGGAACGGGGTCATTAGAAAAGGGAAAATAAAATGTAATGGGGCTGACGGGGATTTGGCTTATTTGAATCTGGAAGGCCAACGATCTGGAAACGAAACCTTGCCATGTGATATGTGTAAAGCTCAACATTTAATTAAAATATCAATAAGTCTATTTTATTAAATTTAAAATTAAAATTAATTATTAATTGATTATTAGTTGAAGATCGATCAGTTCCTCAAATTCATGTCTACGTAAGTTTTGCAAAGTTCTGTATTTGACTTATAGTAAAATAATTATATTTTTGATAACTGGTTTTAATGTTTTAACGCCCTCTTAAATGAAAGGGTTATCAGAAACCACGCCGTTACTCTATGCCTCCTATAGTTGGAAGCCCAGGTAATTTTTTCAACTCTTATTAATTTTGCACAGTGTTTTAAATCTAAATTGTTTATTTTTTTACCACCCTGAATTAAGATTTCAGAGAAATAGGTCTATCCCTGCATAACTCGTTGCGATTGAGACATAAAGCCGGGCTTTTAGAAATGGATACCGCGGTATGTTTTTTCAACTAACGGGCATCATGATTTTCAAATTCAATCCATTTTCTTGATATAGCTCAACAATAAAGCTCAAAAATGGGCGGAAAACCTCTTAAAACGTAGAACTCTGGACATGGCGTCCGAACGATCCCTGGGTCAAAACATCTTCAGCTCTGAACTTACAAACACCCCTTCCGCCGTAAGCGACGCAGTCCAGCATTGGTACTACGGGGGGCTAGCCAGTTACAACTGGACAAATGTCAATTCAAACTGGGACGATCCACTTGCACTAGATTTCTCTCAGCTCGTTTGGAAATCATCCAAAAAGCTAGGAATCGGTGCAGCCTCTCGAGATGGTCAGCAGAACGGCCCAGGAAGGACTACCAATACAATCGTAGTAGCATTTTATTTCCCAATGGGGAACATTGTCCTTGAAGACAGTAATCAGCCTGAAAAACTATTCCTAGAAAATGTCTCACCTCCTTAAATGTAATTAAAAATTCTCATTGAGTTTACTAATAATACATAATTACATATTGACCCTTGACAAGTATCTGCTTTCATTAACTCCCATTTGTACCTCATCCGTCACGAAGTTATTTAGCTTGCCTACATACACGTAGCTCACTTAAAAGACATTGAAACTTTTTTTTGTACTTACCTACACAACCAGTTCTCATAGTTTCTTAAAATCTAAAGACCCATACAACTCTCATCCTTTGCCAGCTACACATTGAACGTGAAGAAGCTGTTACTTTTGCTTTCATTTCTACAAAGCCTTTCCGGTACTTGTTGCTCAGCTTGATACTTGGCATTTTACTAGCCTATAGCCTCTAGCAATTGTTCAGTGATATGAGAGAGCTATGAAATTGGTATTGTTGCTAGCAGTAGAATTTAATTTGTAAATGGCTCCAACGTCTAGTACAAGTTGAAAACGAAATTGAGAAACTCACAAAGTTAGTGAGTTAGTGTGTCATTGTTTTTCTGAAAGTGCGGTTCATCCTCTTCAATCCACGGCTGTCTACGAGCTCAAATTAATAAAGTAAACCATGCTAAGATTACTCGTAGAATATCGTCCTTTTATAATCGCAGCTTTACTCTTCATTGTCTCAACACTGCGGTTTGCCACTGCTCAACAAGACCAAGGTTAGTTTGCATTTCAACTTAAAAAAATCTGCATTAGTAAGTTCATAGGAATTAATTCAAACCCTTGAAATAGACTGCGGAACTAGACGCTTCTCAAACAACTATGACAAGCCAGCCCAGTATGTCAGTTTCAATGGGGAAAACCCTCAAGTAGCTCGAAGGGAGGATTACCCATGGCATGTAGCTATTTTCAGACGGTCCTATAAATTTAATTCCTACAAGTATGAATGCGGGGGCACACTCATCCCCGGGGGTAATGATGACCTCTTGATTTTAACTAGCGCCAAGTGTGTCACTGAATCCCACAATTCTACCAAAGTCGAGCCCTACATTGACAACATTAGAATCGTCATTGCTCCCGTTAGTAGCAACTACAATAAAAATGGGGAAGCACAAGGCTCTCTCAAATTCAGGGTAGGTGCCTTACTGATTCTAATAAACTTAAACCTTTTACTTAAGGTAATTGGCTAGTTCATTCAAATTTTTAATTGCTCTATTTTAATCTGTTCAGGCACGTAAGATTGAAATCAATCCATTGTACGAGGTCAAGAGTCACGATGCGGACGCTGCATTGATTCGACTCGCTGGAAGAGTTGAGCTTGGAAAGTATGTGTTTCCTGCTTGTCTTCCTCCGAAAAATACACCCCGGATGGGCGTAATTCCTGGAATGGTTGGCGAGGTTTGATAATACAGTTATTGTGATTGTCTGTATCAAACCTTCAAATTCAAACTTCGGGATTGGACTAGATTGCAGGTTTTGGCTGGGACACGAGGAGAAATGTAACGGAGAGCTTGAGGTATGCGAGATATCCTTTGACAACCAGTGGCGTGTGTCAAGAAAAGCGAGGAGTGAAAGTTAACGACTTCCTAGAGTTTTGTGCCGGCTATCAGAGAGGTAATTAATTAATCGTTTAAACATTCGATTTCCTTCAAATTCATTGTGAATATGTTTTCATAAAGTTTTGAAAATTTTTTAATTTACGATATAGATGCGACGGCATGTCAAGGAGATTTTGGTGGGGGTTTGGTATTTCAGCACCCAAAGAAAGACAGTCGATATTATGTTCAGGTAAGAGCAAAAACGATTCTTCGTGTTTGGATTCAGCTTTAGACTTGATTTGATATCTTTTGAAAATGATTAGGGAATCCTCAGCAACTTGGACACCAATCCTGTGACTGAAGATGGCAACTGTGAGAATTTCAATATTTTCCAAAGGGTAGGTCCGTTCTTGGAATGGATCAAAACAGCCCAGAAAACATTATTTAGAGAGGTACTCACCTATAGTTAATCTATAGCATTTAAATATTTAGAACAGTAATCTTAAAAATAAGACAAAAATCGTTTCAGGAAACAACTGCTTCATCTCCAAGGCCTAAGCCAACAACAGGAGGCCCGCTGAACTACGTTCCAGGTAATTACGAATTATAAATACGATTAACTGGGATATTTCCCCTAATTAAAAAAGCCTTATGGATAGTAATTGAGGTACTAAATAAATATGCATGAATTCAGAGTTTGCTAAAATTACTCGGGATTTCCATAACCATTTCCGTGCTATGCACCAAGCCCCTCCTGTGAGATTGGTTGCAAAGGTATGGACGATTCAGTTCTTGAAATAATCAATTATCTTCCACGTGCTAGGAGACATAAAGTTAGCATGAAATGAATTTGTCCTTGTTCATTGTTAATGGTCTTGTACGTTGTTTTAACTTGTTTTACAGATGCAAGCAGCTGCTCAGAAATTAGCCACCGAGCTTGTGGAAGAAGATAAATTAGAAGCCCCTGAGAATTCTCCTTATTCTATGAATCTGTACGCAATCCCAAAGTATGTCACAGCCCAAGACGCAGTTCGAGATGCCATACAGTACTGGTATCGAAGCTTCACTACGTACAATCGCGAAAATCCCCAGCCATCCGCCTTCACTCAGATGGTTTGGAAAAGCTCGACGCAAATTGGGGTGGGTGTGGCTACCAATGGGGAGAAAACGGTCGTGGTCGTCAACTACTGGCCGAAAGGAAATGTATACAGTTTAGGTGGCGGAGGTTACCAGAGAACAAAGTCTTTCGGTGAGAATGTTAGCGTTATTCCAAAAGGATATTAGTGTCCCGAAATGTTCCTTAAGGGATTAGAGAACGTGTTGTATATTTAATTTATGACTGTGTTTTTTAATTATCATATTAAAATCGGAGAAAATGCGACTAAAACTATTCTTGAAGGATTGTATTCTGTACTTATTATTACCTCTTATGTAATTGAGCTCGTGATGGAACGTTTATTTTATGGACATACATATAACTTGTTACACCTTTGCAACGCTGAACTCGAACTCGAACAGGCTAGTTAGAAATTATCCCGTTTTTGAATCATGACAATATGCAACCGAGTCAATGCATATCAGGGTGGCAATTTTTAGTACGTGAACCGAGTGGAAATTATATGAACGGACGATGGCGCATATCTTAACTGGAATACAATTGTAATTAGCAATAGAAATTATTGGTGTTGGCAGGTGAAATTTCAAGGGAAAAATGAAAGTAGAAAATGATTGAAATTTCATGAGAAATGAAAGATAAAGATGGTTGAAAAATGAAAAATGAAAGATGAAAGATGAAAACTTGAAATTTCAAGGAAGTTTTTTAGTTGAAAAATGAAAAATATTCATTGAAAATCCATGAAAAAAAATAAGTCCAGACAATATGGACATTAAAATCACTCAATTAAGTTAAATATGGAAGTGTAACCAAATTTTTAAAAATCTCCGCAACTTCCTGGAGTTTCCTTTATTCAAATTTTTCCCTTTTCATCTTTCAATTTTCAAATTTTTTGAATTTTTCAAGGGCCTTGAATAGTAAACTTGTATTGTATTGAATTTTTCAAATTTTTCATTTTTCATGAAAAAAATTTATTGTTTTTGTAAAGATGCCAACCCTGGTTAAGAAATGTAACCATGTTAGGAATTTGCGGTTTAATTTTTCCAATTACAAAGTAGAGCTTTGGGATTAATTCAATTATTTTGAATCTCAATGCTAGTCAAAATTTATTTTTTCGAACCTGAAATTTCCAAGTTGGATTTTTCTCTTAATATCTGTGCTATATCTTTATCTATAATTTTTTTTAATTAGAACTGTGTTGGATTCATAAAATATGTCTTCTTCAAAATATTCACGATGACGATGAGGCATTAATTAAAATCATTTTGTTAGGCTAGCATTATTTTACACACGGAAAAGTAAAAATAAAAAAGAATCAACTCAGTTTCTTTAACTAACAAGTTCCGAAATTATAATTTTATGCTTGTAATTTACTAACATACTAATTCAATCAATAACCAATAGTATTTTAATAATTTTGCAATAAGAATGTCCATTCATAAAATGATTATTGAGGAATTCCACTGGGCACACGTTTGGAATTACCAACCTACGTCTCTCCATATTGTAATAAGTGTACTTTGAATGATTAACATCCAAATGGTCTTATTAAAAACACTTCCGTCATCATTTTAGAGCAGGAGTAGCCATAAATATATTTACAAGTTGTAATTCAGAAAGTGGGACTCAATCCTAGGATTAGGCAATGACCTTCAATCCAGCACAAGGTCAGTTAATCCAAAGCGGAACAATCTCTTTTGCTAAGGCCAGCCAGGATTCAATGATAAGAGGGTGCTTTGAAGCCTCTTTTGAATCAGTTTGTGAACTAGAAGCTGGTGCTTCATCTCGATATCTAGCGAGTTGAGGTAGATCGCAGATTATTGATTGATTGATTGATTGATTGATGGTTTTTATTTAACTTGCCAACAAATTCAAAATAAGATTAAAACATAAGGTCGTCTGGTTCAAAAACAATATCGAAAGATGAATACTACAGTAAAATCCAAAGATCAGCATATTCCGAACCAGATTCCATATCTTAGGATTGGTGCACTGATTTTACTATCAATACCTCAATGTGTGCCTCAAAACGTCCCAGAGTTTGGCCAAACTTGTGACCCACTATTTGCGACGGTAAGAAACAAGCGGTTTTATTTTTAAGACTTCGATTTAATTAGATATTAATTAAAACCCGGGACAGCAAGTTAATAGGAGGTATTAATTGTTGATATCTTGCTGTAGGGAACATCTTTACTTTGTACACCACCAACCCCTTCAACAATAGTTACAAACTGTGGACAACCCTCGATTGCCGGAACTATTGCTACCTATTCATGCCGGAACCCGGAGGGAAATGTGCTCCAAGGAGTTTTGAACTGTAGTCGTGATGGGATTTGGATGTCCTCATCAAGATTCGCAAAAAATTCTCTCTGCAATTTAGGTTTGAGTTATAGAATAAGCCAGAAGATTTTTAAACTTCTTTATACTTTATATGCATGATTTTGGTTTAATGTAAGTATGCATGCCATTTTATGTGTTTTTAAAGCAGAGGCATCAATAATCAACGTTCAGACACCAGATATTGCAGTGAGCAATTCAAATTAACATTCCCATATTTAGAGTAACAGATTATTTGTAAACAAAAGTAATTTGTATCTATAAAAAGATAGCAACATCCGTTCCCGGATTTACAACTCCTGCCCCGAATTTCAGTCTACTTCAACAAGATATAAAGTTTTTGTCAGGTAATTCATAGAGTTGGGTGTTCTTAAGAGTAGAAATGATTCATAGGAATATTATTCCCGTAAATTTCTTGCAGATTTTCAGAAAGTGGCTCTCCAACTCCATAACACATTTCGTAAAAATCATGGATCGCCATTTCTAGGAATGGCACCTCTGGTAATCCATGGACTTATCATTTTCATTAATTCAGCTTCAGTCATCTGTTTTAACTTTAAAATTCTATCATCAACGGTTCAAATACCCTTTTGGACATCATGCTCTAACTTTATCCACGATAATGACATGCTAATAACAAAGCCAACTAATTTTCATTTTACAATAAGATGAACGAAGCTGCTCAGGACATGGCGGAATTCCTTTCCTCTGGGAAGTCAGGGGACATAGAATCGAGTAGGAAAGTAGCATTGCTAAACATGACTCAAAACATCGAGATGAACTGGTACCTCCAACCGACAACTTTTAACAATGTCGAAGCGGTGAGCAATGCCGTCCAAAGCTGGTATGCATCTGGCTTCCTCATGTACGATTGGGTGAACGTGGCTAACAATTTGGAAAAGAGCCAGGCCTTAGCCTTCTCCAGGGTCATTTGGAGATCGACCAAGTTCATTGGGGTTGGGGTCACGAGTCTCAATGGAGTTACATTTGTAACGTGCATTTACGCACCCGGAAGGCATATTAGTAGTACGGATCCTGCTCATGAGTTTAGGGAAAATGTACAACCTGTGAGGTTCGGTTGACATCCTCGAACGCAGAGTTGGAAGTTTTAATAAAAGGAGATTGATAATTTTTATCCAATAATTTTAGGCTTATTGTTGTGTTGGATACTTTGTAGGTTTGTATGAATAAATCAACACTACGAACCTGTCAAACCTTTCATTTGAAGATCTGAAATACTTTCCTGTACAACATTTTAGAAATGGCTGCTTCAAAAAAAGTCAGTGTGGTTGTTTTGAGTGTCATTGCGCTAATATTTAAGGTCACACAAGGAGCTGAAAATGTCGGTCCTCCGGTAGATCCTGGAGTTTTAAAATATCTTTCAGGCGCGTTGAGTCCCGAAGAATGCCTGAAGGTCTATGGATTTCTAGTGGTCCGAAATTCGGCTTTGGAGTTCCATAAACTGATAAGTTTAAATGAGACGAGTCGATACGTAGAATACCTTCAAAGGGCCCACGGACAACAATTGAATATTCAACATAACTCCCCGTTCCTCTGTCTCAATTCTCTAGAGTTCTGGAATGTCGGTCTTGTCGGACTGTTCTCAAAAGATATGATAGACCGCAAAGATTTCGTTAGTTCTATTTCCACCTTAAAATTTATATTAGACGACAGTTGTTTGTGTAATTAAAAAAAAATTCCCTCAGGCTGAAACCCTGCTTCGAGTATCACTGAACTTCGCCCACAGACCCGACTTGGCAAATTACACTCACAACTTTACAAAAACCAGACATGATAAGCGTTTGGAAATGTTAGTTAAAGAAATGGAAACCCATTCATCCCAACTGATGTTCAATAAAATTTCAAACAAGGCTTTATCCAAAAAATCAAGTCCATTCTCCTTGCCGATCATCCTTCTCACAATTTTCGGAATCCTAAGCCTAATATTCTTGGTTGGTCTGTGCACAGCCAAGATAATGTGGACAGGTCAGGAGAGTGATTATAGCAAACTCAATAAAACAATTACAAGAAACAAGATGTGGAAGTGGAATGAGAAAGGAGAATCCAAAGTGCATGAAATAAATACTAATAAGCCCGATAAATTAATATCCAAGCATAAGCAGAAAAAGCCATTGCTAGGGAGTGCCAGTTTGTACGTCTGAGACTGTAAAGGAGCCTTTTGCTTGCCACGGTCATAAAATTTATTTATTCTTCTACAGTAATGAACAAAGGGATGGAATCACCAGAATAAAATACCCCTTTCGAAATTACAATATTAATCTTAGCCACAGACAATTTCTTACATCCATGGTGTCACAATGGTGTCACATAACTTGATATGATGCGGAGAAAATATTATGACAACAACCGGGGGCTCAATCACACAATAGGACTGGAATGGACAAATCTCTTGTTTCAAACTTTGTTTACTACAAACAAGAAAGCTCTTAAACACGGAAGCACTCTTTAGAAAAGTTATAACAATAGGGACAATGAACAACACACGTGTGTAAAAATCTCGATGAAATAAAAAATATTAAGTGACGGGCTAAATCATTTCTCCCCAATAAAACCCATGGAATTAGCAATACATTGATATTTTTTAACATGATAAAATATTAAACCCAGTATGGACAACAAGTGTTGATTACATTTAAAAAACAATTGCCTTGAAGATGAGTGTACTGTTAAGCTGTTGTTCTTGATTAGGTCTAACAAGCTCAATCTTCCATCTCTAAACCTTCTCCGATTTTTTCAACTATCACCCCCAGCACTTTCTTCCACCCGTCTTCAGCCACAGGGGTCCAGGCTTCTCCGAGGGCTTTGGTGAAAAACTCTAGGAGGGACTCCTTGAGATTCTGAATTTTAAAATTTTATTAATTAATACCAGTTTAGCAATCATTTCCAGAGCTGCTAGCAAACGAGGTATCAAATGCCTCCTAGAAAACATGGGGAAGTCTGTCCCGACTTGTTGTTAACTTGTTGACTTCAAAGTGAAAATGGAATGGACTCGATGATTAGGGACAACTTTAAAAATAGGTGGAAGAGGCACTTGAGATTGAGATTGAGATTACTTTTATTGTCTTTCCGATATCAACACATCAAAAAATATTTTCATATAGTCTGATGTGACTTTGTCTTGGTTAATGTATCAGATAAGCTAGGACTTTGTATATGGAGACTTGCTTCTTGAGTGAGGGAACTAATGGGTTACAGCACTTCGCATTGAGTGAGTCTTGTATAAATACTAGCTAAACAAATAACAAGATCACGTTTCCTCCTATTTATAATCGTGTCTCAATACAATTTATACATCCACCTACTCGAAAGAGCGAATTGGAGTTGGGAGCCCAGAGTTTATTTTTAAACCATCTACTCATAAATCTATAAGAAAATAGACGAGTCTGTGGAAATAATCGGGGATGGATCAATAGATGTGTACACACTGGTGTATCAATCAACTCCTCCAGCTCGACTATAAATACATTCCATTTGGATATTATAATAAAAATAATAAATTTCCAAAGCTAAAAGGCCAAGCTCATTCACTTAGTGGAACAAAGCTTTGAAGGGAAAGATCTATAGCCCCCTCTCATTTGCCATTTGTCACGATCTATAGAATTATAGGTTTTGATAGACAGAACGAGTGGGTCACCTGGAAATCGCCAATTTTCAGTTGACGTCTTTTGTGGTTCTGTCCAACTTTAACTAACAGCTCCGTGAGTACTTCGGGGTCATCCAGGTTATCGATCAGTCCGTTGATGGATGACATGACTGTGAAAGCATGGGCCTTTAGACGCTTGTTATCAACAAGTTGGTCCAGCGGGATGTCGGCAAAGCCCCTGAAACTCTTTTGGTACTCTGGGAATCCTGTGAAAAAGCTGTCACGGAAATAAATCACCGCAGTCATTACAATTTATTCCATCATGCCTTTGTGACTATTGTTTATAGCTAGGAATCTGTAGAACCTCATTTGGAAACTTACTGGATAAAAAACGCCACTCCGTTCCCTTTGAGATCTTTAGCCACAAGTGACCACGTGTCCCGCACTGCGGTTTCTTCTTGAGGTGACAAGGCCATACCTCCTTCCACTGTTCCAAAATCAACACCCACAAATTATTACACTTTCCCAATGTCATTTATCACTCCAGTCTCTATAACAACTTAATCAAGGGGAATAATTATCAAATCATTCATTTCAAAAATAAATTTCCCAAAAATATCCATATCCTGTGGGGCAGGTACAACTAAAAGTGTGTTGATAAAAAATATTCATATGGAATGCATGGCTTGACCACATAAATAATTTATCACATCCTCATGATGATTAAAAAATGTGCATGGAGTATCGATTCTAAGTACTCATAGATAGAAACCAGGATGGAACGGACTCCAAGTTGCAAATGGACCTGACTCTTGAGTCTTGACTCAACCATAATGACAAAATCTCATTACTAAATGATTGGATATTCGAGTAGTCCTCTCCATGGGGCTTGTCTGTGTAATTTGCACACACGAGTGTAAGTGCCACTTGGAAGGATTGTTATTGATTATGTGAAATGTGAACAGAGGAGGGGGAATATGGCACATAGGCTAATAGTCCGTTACCGTTTCCAATTAACCAGATTTTGAAATGTAGATTTATTAATGGATATGTATTTTCTGATGGTTATTTAAATTTCTAAATGTCAATGTACATTTGAATTTTTGTTGAAGCTGAGCTGTGAATAAACTTAGAATATGAAACTTGTTTTTAAATCCACATGTTACAGATAAAAGAGCAGATGTGGATTGGTATGTACGATTGTCCTAGGGCTGGTGTGGATGATTAGAAAAAAGTACAAGGAAATCACAAGACTCTCATCACTAAATTGTTTGTCAATTGTTATTGGTAATGTATACAAGTTTTGAAGAGTTTGTATGTGCGTGGCTTATTAGATTGGAATTAAATAACCGGTTTGTTCAACTCGTGGAAATAAGATGATTTTTAAGTAAATAAGTTTTGATTGAATAAATACAATACAAGTTAGGAGTTAATGCGTTTTGTTTAAATTCTTGTGCTATGGTAGAGCATATGACATTGGACATTGGATCCAAAGGTCACTTTATGAATAAACTTAGATTTTATATACTTATATAGATAAGATACTGCATATGTACGTTGTGTTGTATGCTGAAGTCATTAAAAATCTATGCATAGTAAAGATTTCTTAAAATTTCCACACATCAAAACTCACGTACTCAAATGGAGATTCTGAAGTTTACGTGTTCATCAAGATGAAGTGTATTCAACAAGGAATATCAAGCCTTATCATGAATTCCTTTGGTCAGGTCATCAAATTTGAAAGTCATGTTTCTTGACATGTAATTTTTCTCTATTTTTTTCAGACACTTTTAACATAAACAAAGGAGAAATGGGTAGAATATCAAATCGATTCAACTTGGCAAGACCAGAATATTCAAGAACTGTAGAGCTTTGTTTTTCACTTAACAATCCTTTGGAAGAAACAAGTTTTGAGGATGATAAAATAGGATTGAGGATTTATTATGACTTTACTAATGTGGAAATAAAAACAATTTTTCTCCGTCTATCTTTTCTCACCCAACTTTTTTCCAGCAGGCACACCTTATTATTAAAGGACGCTCTGTACTGCATGGAAATATTTCCAGGTCTTAATAAATGAACAGATTTACTAATCTCTTCAACACAAAAATCCATAAACATAAGTTTTTCAATTAGTAAAAAAACACTGCGTTCAAACGGAAGCCGTTGTTATTAAAAAACAATTACAATTTTCCAAGTTTCAAAATACTAAAAAAAACTTTAAAAACTGCAACTTTCGAAACTAAATTCCAAAAACAGAATATGAAAACTAAAACGTGACCCTAAATCGATAAGAAACCTACATCCAAGTGGGAAAATTGACCCCCCCCCCCACCCGACAGTACCGTGCCCACTTGGTGAAAAACTTTAGCAAGGAAATCAATTCAAGTGCCTTAAGAAGGGGCTAATTTGCAATTATTCAATAAAGACACAACTCCCATTTATTCTGCTATACGAAGAGTGTAGAGAATTATTTGTCCCGTCCTACGAAAGCCGAAAGGATGAATGCGTGAGTCTCATATTGAGGAAATAGAATAATGACTTTTGAGAGATGACTTGAGGATTTGCAGAGCCCAAAGTACACCCTCTGCTTCTCCTATCCTCTCAACAACTCGTCAAGAGTCAAGAAGTTTCTAAATATATCAACCAAAAGAGCTAATTCGATTAACTTAAATTGATTTAATGTCTCTTCTTAGCCAACTACGGATTTCACTCAAACTCAAAACTCAAAACATATAGCGAATAGAAGCCATCGGATTTTACATTGCGTAGACGGGATACAGGATACAACCCAGCTTACTCAACTTCAATCAACAATTTTTTAAATCTTCAGATTTTACACTAGGAATCAAATGATGTCAATGTCTCTTATATCATAAATGTATGAGCCGTTGATTGCTGTACATTCCTCCTTATCTCTTGGACTTTATAATACAAGTAAACCGATTAGATTTTAAATTACAAGTTATAACATTCAATATCAACAACTCATTAGTATCTTCAAGAGGATCGCTTGGCTGTGTTTATTCTGAAACATGAATGATGATATCGTTCTTTGGAGCTATTTTTTTTAACCAATCTGTATATTCAAAAGTTAACATAGAATGCAAATACAAACACAAAACACAAAGGAGATGCGGGGCTTTGATGTTCTAATTTATTTATGATTAAATTAAATCATTGTAAATCAATTGAGAAGCTATTTTGCTGGCAGTGTAGGTGAGTTTCATGATCTAATTAGGTTGGGAAATATATGGGATTAAAAGTAGTGTGGGACAAGGGAGGAATAAGTGCGTGTACATTCAATGATGTTCTCCATATTCTATACACACTTGTACTAAAAAATTGGCTCTCTCCAGGCTAATTAACTCTTAATGAGCAGGTTGTCACTATCAACAGACACAAGCTAAATTCTCGGCTCTTGGGAACAAGTTTAAAAAATTTATATTCCAAAAATGAATTGAAAAGAAAACCTTGCTCTGTACAATTATCCCAAACACAATAGCTGGATTTGCTGGATTGAGAATCCCCATGAATCATTAAAGTTAATAAATGGTGGTTGTTAATCCCGTGTTAATTGAAATAGAAAACTTCTCCATACCTCCGAGTTATGAAGGGAGAATAGATTTGTTGGAATAGAACAAGTTGCTGATAAATTGATGAGCTTCTCTTCTAGTTTGTCTCTCAAGTTGACTTTGTGACTGCCCGTGACACACTAAATAGACTTGGCCCACAGCACGCTACTGAAATATGTTGGCTAAAGTCATACCAGCCAGACGTCTCTCGTCAGTCTTGGAGTCTTTCAGCGTTTTTTGAACTACATGCTCCGCTTCTAAAGATTTTCTTGGGATTCATTTGTAATTATAATTGCAGCTGAGTATCATTTGTTACATGTGTTTATTTAATGACTTGTGAAGATCACTCAATTGACTAAGCTATGCAGCTATGGGCTCTCTGCTCTGAAGCTGTGAACTCAATCAAGACTGCCTAGTAAAATCCGAGAAGAATCAGTTTAAAGAGTATATCGTTGAATGAGGAGGATCGAGTATGCATTTAAAATCAAGTCCACCCATGGAATAATAAAGTTCTTAGTAAGTCAGGCTGTCCTTTATCAATAGTGCGTAGGGCTTTTGTCCAGTTAAGACTCGATTTATGATTAAATATTGTGTACAAGTTTAAATTATATTTTTTTTATTTTATCATTGGATCTGATAACTGGGATTTCTTATCTATCTGTAAACCTTGTGGTTTTCATGTACGGAAATGATTGACAAAGGTCAATGTAAAAGTTGAGAAATAAACAATACATTTATTTCAAGTATTTAAAATTATTTAAAATCAATTTTAGGTAACACTAAAAGTGTTTATTTTTGCTTTGCGATATTATTATAAAAAGTGATAATTTAAAAGTTAATACTCTACTAATAAATTTGGCTGAGGCATTTAAGTCAGTTCATGTTCATATACTAATTAATATAAATCCAAATTTCCAATTAAAAATTAAAACTTTAGCCAACTTAAACTTTACAAGACATTTATTTTTAGCATCTCATTCGATAACATTCAATTCCAAATATGTTGGATTGATTTGGAATTTCAGTCCTATGAAATTAATAAAATCATTCTAATCAGCATTTTTCAAACTCCAAAAATATCCACCTTGTCGAAAGAGGAATAGCTAATATAACTGTAAATAAAATCCAATATTCATGAATTAAAAATCGTTACTTTCAAATGAACCCTTGGATAATTCATAAAATAGATTCCATTTCCATTCCAGATACAAAATTTCCACATGTTAATTTGTAAACCAGTTACTTTCTACTTTTTTCTTTATCCCGCATAGGATTTGCATACGCTTAACATATCATTGCATCCATAAGTAAGTTCGTAATGAATCAATGCACAATCAACAACATGATGAATCGATGTAAAACTCCTTTCCCACTATCCCACCCTATTAATTCCAAGTTTCATGGAAATGCTGGAGTCTCAAAGTCTCAACTCCTTCGTCCTAGCTCGATTTTATATTTCCAAAGTCACAGTGGCTCCTGTTCATGCTAATAAAATGACAATACTACGCAATAAGTGTAAATAAGATAATGACAGATTCCTATCGGCCTTTAGTCCAATGACGACCACCTCTAAAAACTAAATTACAGAGGGGCGTACCAAACATCTCATGTTGGGTAATAACAACGAATTAATCAGCCATACTTCGACTAGCTAACATTGCTGATAATAAATTAGCAACTATTTGCTGATGCTCGCTATGCATCTCCACTGTTCAATCTGTGAATGAAAAATAAATTAGAATTCTTCTCTTAATATTTATCTTGTAATTATCACACACGAAATTACATTGTTACGCATTCAATATTCATAAACATAGTGTGTGATAAAATTGCAATTTCTAACTCTAACGATAAATTAAGTTCTTTGACTAACGACAGTAAAAATTATTATTAATTACAGTCAGCATGTATATTCATTGTCATATTATTATTCACACAACTAAACCTGAGGAATGTAATATCGCTAATCAAAAGCTCGACGAAGAAATTTTCATGCGATCGGTGTTCCCTTAATTACAAAATCCTTTTACGCCACTGAAGGCAAGATTTAAAAACGACTTTTCTATCACCTAATCAAAACAAGTTAAGAATGGAAGAAATATCAAAATTATTATTATCATACATTTCCATAAAATTTTTATTCCACAATTTCTTTATCCTTTCACCGTTATTGGGGGTTATTGGATCTATTAACCCGATTTTCATGTGATGTTTTCCGTAAATATTATCAAAATCACAGCCAGCGTAGCTTTGAGTAGAGATCTGTTTTTACTAGCTCATAGATTGGAGCATCTATTGAGATGATATAATAGAAATGAAATAATGGCTGATCAAAGAATATAAGAGGATAATCATCCCATTACTCGTGATTATGTAGTTTACAGACTCCATCCTGCAGGGGATTGCATTGGACGTCTGGGTCTTGAGAGATGTCTTTTAAATACTGTGATTATTTTAAGAAGGATTGAGAAGGTCCTAAGCTTCCCTGTTCAATTTCCTCAGTCTTTTTGGAAGTGTTTGAGATGTTATCTGGATGTAGAGACTTCACTTAAGTCTAATGTAGTCTCATCGATTCCTTGATCAATAATGCTAATGCGTGTGTGTCCCCTTGAGATAAATTGTGAGCGGAAGTCGGTAAGACTGTCCTTTTTCCAGAGTCTAATACATTTATTAACTATTTCTTCCCAAGCTCCAACAAAGTCCTCATCCCTCGAGTAGCTTAATAAGCTGTAAGTGGAGGCTATCAGCTATGAAATCCTCTCTGAAAGGCCTCTTTCAAGCAAAACTGTATTATAAAGACAAAATTATCGTTTCGTGTCTCAGGGCTAAGGATCTTCCTGTGTTTGCGTGTGTAAAATAAAATGTGGACTATGAGATTAAAGATTTTAGATGGGAATTCATTAATGTCCCCGAATATGGAAATTATAGAATATCCCCAACACGATCTACTTGTCACTTGTCCCTCGTTCAGGAGGTAAACATATTTCTTTACTTCACTTTCATAGTTTCCTACCCGACGCACCTGTTGACTCCAGATGGGATTTCCATTCTTAGCATCTTCTCATTTTCTTGGCTCTGGAAATGAGATTTTGGAAGCACGTTCAATCCTGTATTTTAAGTTGGCGTTCAGAGTGTTGTAAAATAATGGATTTATCTTCCTTAGAATTGAGACTTGAAAAGTTTTTGTTGGTTGGAGAACACAAAAGTCAATTTGGAATCATAATGACTTTAGCATATTGTATATACTCGTATCAAGTATTTTTATTACAGTATGTGTTAAAAATATAAAATAGTTGAAAACAATAAGAACAAAATTACTGCTAATCCTATTATAAACTTCAGTTCGATGAGTTGGTAAATTGGCCTCCTTGATTTTATACTGATCTGCAAAAAGAGTGAGTTTTCCAAATAAAAAATGTTTTCCAGAGGATATTAAATCCATATTGTTGAATTCTATAATTAATTATTAACTGAAATAGAAGATTAGTTGTGCAAAGGTTATGGTCAATAACGTTAATAAATTTCCTAAGCCTTGTTATTTCAATAAACTTTGAAATATTCGAACAAGTTTTTTATGGAAATTAATTTCCCTATTTCCAAGATTTGTAATATTTTTCCATGTTACGCATAGACTCCTTAGATTTTTGTTTATGATTCATTTTCGAAAATAATTATTGTTTTTGAATTTCAGTATGGAAATAAAATCAAAATATTCAGTTGTTTTTACCATTTCCGTTGAATCACTCAAGGAAATAGATTTCAGATCGTCATTAAGATCTTCATTCCCAATACTTAAGGATTTTATCCAACGCAATCGAAATCGAGCACCCAACTTTCCTTAATGTTCAGAAAATTTACATAATTTAAACAATGTAGTATTAATTTAGCAGTATAATTAAAGTAATATCATATTTTAAAATCATACCCATTTCACAACCCTTTTCATAATCCCATTCAACTACATTCCGAAGGATGAGAATGCTGTCAACATTATCCTCGGATAATCGCACCATCTTATCTAATAACTGTTTTAAGTCAGCCGTATTAAAATGCATTTGAGATTGATTTCTTTCATCGTCAAAATAATTGTCATCATTCTTGGGAATTAATTTTGAGCTTATCAATTCTAATAGCTTCTCTAAAAGTGAATTAGATCGTAAAGCCAAGCTATTAAGTTCGTCTATTAAATTGTTTAAAATCCGTTGTTTCTTAGATATTCTTAACTTGTAGGGTGGGAAGGTGATTTCTAAAGATCCGATATTAAACACCATGTTAGCTAAGCTAGGTCTTGAGGCTGAAGATGAGAGAATGCTGTAATATTGGACCAAATGAAAAGCATCCCCAAATTTCTCGTGAATGTTCAACAGACACTTGGAGCAGTTTATAACATTTTCCACTGTTTCCTCGTGTTCTATTATTCCACTTAAAAACACGACTGAAAAAAAAACAATAAGCTTCTTAAATTTTTTTAAATGTCTTAAAATAAAATTTCTAAACGACTATTGAATTTTGACTTTTAAAAAAGCTACTACTCACAATTAATTGATGTCATTGTATTAATTTTTAGTTTTCATTTTCTTACTTTCAGAGCACAAAACGTGCAGTTGTTTCCGAACTTCATCCATGGCTCCACATTCCAAACCCTTTTGATCATCATTACTCATGCTGATTGTGTTGCTGAGCTGATGCTCGTGTTCTTCCTCTTGTTCAGTCAACGCGTTGCAAGATTTGTAGTAAGGCTTGTACGGGGAAACGATCCTGTGTCTAAGCTATCTGGTCCTAAGCTACCAAGCTGCTTTGGCTATTAACTTATTCTGAGTGAAATATTATTGCTCAATCTGAAGAATCAATTTTCCTAGAAATCTGTTTGACATGTTTTCACAGTCACAAGTTAGAATAAATAATGTTTTAGTATCCTTTAATACGCTTATTATTGTTACAACGATCAAAACTTGATGGATACCACTGTTGCTTTTGTAGGAAACCGTGTACATAAATGAATGCTAAAATTGGGGGAACAACAGGTAACAAATATTGACGCAACATGATGAATCAAATGGAATCAACATGAGAGCATATGCCAATCTCTGACAAGTATAGAGGATGATTTTGAACATGATAATAAGATTGAGCATTCGCTCATCCTTTTCCAGTTTCGCAATACAATTTTAATAGCAGAATAATCTTTTGTTAAAAATCATTCGGGAATAGTCAGGGGATTTTCGAATCATACACGTAATTAATCTGTAGGATAATTAATCCATCTTTATCATAACACTCCATACCATAAAATTGATAAAACTGGGAACTGGGATAATGTAACTTGGGTTATATCAATTAAAGGGAAGATTATGCATTCATATATTTCCAGCTTAATATCTCCAGGAATGTGAATAATCAGCTTGTGGAACAAAGTTCATGGAACGGATTATGAATTGTGACTACAGACGTGTGTAAGTCCATGTAAAGACGACATTGACATTTCGGTTTTATTTTTCGTTGTCCAAGTATTCTTAAGTCTCTACGAAAAATCGATCCGGATAATTTATGTTATTATATGATAATCTTAAATGATAATTCTACCATCGTGAGTTTATTTATGAGCAACATTAAATTGAAATTATAATGCTTTTGTTCAATACTTGTACATCCATAGTAGTTTAGTCGCAAGCCCGTTTTAAATAGTAAACTTCTATACAAGAAACAAGATAATAGATTATGTAGCACGAGAAATAAAACAACTAAATAGACAATTAGTCAATACATTTGACTTTTATTTTATTCTTACAGCTTTGCAAGATGTTACTCATGCCTGGTGTTTGTAAAGAAATCTACTTATACAACTACATTATAAAACAATTAGTAGAAAACACGATGGCATTTCCTAATTGCGTGTACAAACATCAGAGTATCATTAAATATCAAGTCAAAGTAAAGTGCTCCGAAAAATCGAGGAAAGGTACAACCTTTGTTATTGTAACAGATTTAAAACAAGGAGTACCTTGTTCTACAGTAAAAACAAAAAACAAGGACCAAAAAATCTTTGGCTACTTTTAGTTTGATGGGAATAGTGAGTCTAGCCAGTACACTTAGTGCCATTAGTGATAAATTGAAACAAATAATGAACTGAATCAATAATACTATACAACATTTGGTTAGAAAAACATAAATCAAGACTCCAGGTTACGAAACTGTTA
This sequence comes from Agrenia bidenticulata, assembly GCA_034694785.1. Classification (NCBI taxonomy): domain Eukaryota; kingdom Metazoa; phylum Arthropoda; class Collembola; order Entomobryomorpha; family Isotomidae; genus Agrenia; species Agrenia bidenticulata. The sequence continues at coordinate 45,051 of JAQFYM010000920.1, forward strand.
CCAAAATATTTCATCGTTGAAAAACAGTTTAACAAGTAATACGAAAATATTTAATTAAGGACATTTCCTCTCAATTTGAGATTTTCCTCCTTCCTCATACTCTTGTTTAGAAATCCAAAGCTGCTGGAAAGAGCCCAAGGATGCTAAAATTGAGCCACCAATCCATGATCCGAATCGTCTTTCTCCAGTCCCCGTCGCAGCAACTATTTTCAGTCTCATGCTCTAAA